>JAEQBH010003394.1:0-310871 GCA_016808115.1 Tetrastigma voinierianum | reverse complement strand
ATGGATATAGAAACTTTCCTCAAACCATCACAAATAAAATCCATGGAGCGAACTCCTTACAATCCTTAACATATTTTTAGAAAATAATGCGGAAGCGAAGTGTAGAATTTTTTTTTTTCTTTTTTTTTTTTTTTAACACTTAGATTTTTTCATATGTAATCGTCAGAGTTTCTCTGCTTGCCTGATTCTTCCTTAAATTCTATACAAACCCGCGAAACATTTAAAAACACTTGGATCTTTCAATCCTTAACTTCAACTTCCGTTTTGTGACTCACCACAACTCAATCCAAACACAATATATATGGGCCATTATATTATTTATTCACTCTAAATCATCAAAAGATTCAAAATTTCTTCAATTACATGTGCACAACTTTAAAAAGCACTGGGCCTCGAGTTTGACTTAAGCCAATCACTGGTAGTTCATTTTCAAAATATATCCATATATGCATTAGTATACATGACAAATTATCTGGTCCCATAAACATGCAAATTTTTATACAATGTGGCTTCACATGCGTCGTCTCCTCGATGGCTCGAATTGACTGTGGCAGGGGAATACTCTACCTGCACCTGCCCTTTGCCTAAAAGCGTTCTTAAAACATATGGAAAAGAAGAATGAGCTAAAGAGCCCAAAAGATGTTATTATTTTCATTAAATAACATTTTCAAGATATATCAAAGTAATACATAATTATACAATTAAAATCAATTTCGCTCTTTAAACATTTATGCTTTAAACTTTCTTTCTTTCTTTTCTAATAAATAATTATACAATTAAAATCCATTTGATGCCTTAAACTTTCTTTATTTATTTCTTTCTTTCTTCTTTCTTTCTTTCTTTCTTTTCTTCGATGGAACCCAGGGAATAAACACACCATCAGCTTCGGCACCGACTATGGAGGACAAACACATTCCAACATGATAATCACCACTACGCCGAGAAACTCACGCTTGCATAGGTTCCAGCTCATAGCACCTCATCACTTCTAAAGGACACACTCAGACAACCTGCTTCCCGCTAGTAACCCAACCTACCCCAAATCCTTACACGCTAAAGTACCCCACTTATTACGCCATAACAACATATGGGGTTAGTAACCATCAAGAAAAACATTTATCAAAATAAATTTATAACCATTTAAATCCTTTACTTTATCATGAAAAACTCATATATATATATATATATATATATGCAAATATACATATGTATTTCCTTTACACATTTTTTTAAACTTTCATAATACCTTAACATATGCATACATATATAATTTAGTATAAATATATATATTGATGCAAGATAACATGTACATTAAATTTTTCATTTACATCAAAACTTTCATTTAGGCAATATAACATTTAAGCATTAAACTTTTCATTTTAACATCAAAATCGCTCTCAACAATTTTTAAACCCAATTTGCAAACATCATTTTTACACCTCACCTGCCTCAATTCTCATCCCGCTTTCCGCTTCCCATCCGATAATCCTTTTCACCTTTTTCAAGAAAACCACAACATACATTAATCTCCTATTGAATCCACCATACACATTCATTTAAACCAAATGAACAAATTACCCTAAGCACTAAAACCCATTCATTTTGCCAACCTTTTCCAAATAATACCTATAGACTTTATGACTAAAAAATTATTCAAACGGTTCAAAATTTATGAAACTCTCCAGATCAGTCCTTTATATATCCAATGACATCTCTTTAAATTTTCACTTAAAATTCCTTCTCTAGTTCTCAACCACATAACACAAAGTTATTATGTTTATGATCTGGGATATATAATAGAATCTGCACATAGTCTATAATTCCTCGGACAAATTTTATGGGAACTTGGGATTACAATTTGCTTGAACTTCATTAAGATAAATTTTTCCTTTAGAAGTCTATTTTAACTACAAACTTAGAATCACTAAATCGATCAGAAATGAGCAAGTTATGGTCAAATACTTACAATGTCTAAACAGAAAAACAGAGCATTTCTGGTGTACCAAGAACCAGACAGTGGCTTTACATGGCCCTTACTTTGAGTACTTTTTTTGAGCACTTTAGGGTTACAATTGTACGCACTTCTTCAGATAAATTTTTCCTCTAGAAGTCTATTTTACCTTGCATCATTTGACCACCAAATCAAATTCGAATGAGCAAGTTATGGCCAAAATACTTAGTGTCAGGGTCAAAACAAAATGTGGCATTTCCCGTATCGAGACTGTTGCCCGTAAAATGACCGTGTAATGTGTTTCTCTTCCATTTTTTTCACTCTAAACATTCCAACTGTTGATGCCTTATACAAATTTTAATTCAACATATCACAATTCTCATCAAATCCTCTAAATTCCCTCTCACTTTTCAAAACCTAACCTAATCAATTTCCTTCTCAATTGATATACATCAAAATGACACTTATTTAACTTAGAATCATCATTTAATTTAATCACATCAGAAAGATCTAAGATTATTTTAAATACACAACCCATCTACTATTCACTCGATTCAATCTTGAACCTAACTTATTTTTCAATTTCATCAAAAGCACTCATCATTCATCCTCAACACCCCAATTCTACCATCCTTACAAAGAAAATCAAAGCATTAGACATGAAAACATAAAATCCAACTTTCTCCCCAATCATTAAAAACTTACTTGTTCTTGTTTCCTTTGCCTTCCCTGCTACCACTTGTACAAAGACTTGAAAGCTTGAAGGAGAAGAAGAAAATCACTGCACATCTCCCACCTTGCTCCACCCATTTTCTTCCCTTCTTCTTTCCTCTTTTCTCCTTTTCCCTTCCTTCCCTCCTACGTGAACCCAGCCTTCTTTGAAGACTAAGAATGCTTGGCTTTTGCTTTTCTCCTTTTATTATTTTAACATTTCCTTAATTACCATTTGGTCCTCCATTTCTTTGTAGAGTATTGCCAATCAACTTATTTTATCAAGATTTGAGCCCATGAACCTTCTATTGGTCCATTCTAATAGAGTCATCACAAACCCCACCCTAGTCTCCTTAAGAATTGTTTTGATTCTGGCTCTCACAAGAAAAATACTTCCATTTTATCGCATTTTTATTCCCTTTTGTCTTAGACTGCTTATACTGATTGAAATCGTCAAAAATATTCTATGGTCGCTTCTAAACTTCAAATTTGACCTATGAAATATTCTAATTACATCCTTCACAAAGTGATTCCAGGCCGGAAATCTCACCGAACTGATTTAAAATCATTAAAATCTAAATCCCATTAACAGCGTATTATTATCCGGGAACACGCCTCGGATCGCTTCTGAAACTATCCAAACGGACCTCATGATTCGCTTAGCTTCGTTAGACTTCATGGGATTATTTCCTGACATTTTCGTATTTTCGGCCCACTAAAAATATCAAGCAGCTCCAAAATAACCTGAAATCACTATCTCACTAAATCTCAATTTCTTCTAAATATCGTCAAAGTCATAGGAACTGAAATTTCTTAAAATTCCTTTTTGCAACTCTCCATCCTGATAAAATAAGAAAATCACTATTCCTTTAGGCACCTGAACATAATTTCTAAAATTTTCACTTTATGCCCAAATGACGCCCGGAGCGTTTCAATTCTAATCTACCCTCATTTCTACTACTGGACCTCTAATCAGGGCCTTCAAAACTACTATTATAACATTCAACCGCCTCGGGGTTTGCAATCACCCCTCCTTATAAAAATTTCTGTCCCTGAAATTAAACATTCAGAAGAGACATGGGAATAATGTCTCTCTATCGCTTCCTCATGCCCCATGTAGCTTCCTCATCAGAGACTCCTCCACAATACCTTCACCAAATGAATACCATGGTGTAACTTGCTCTCGACTTGTCGAGGATCCGCATTGTTCCTTCAGATGTCAAATTCCTCCCGCATTTCCACCCCGGTTGCTTGTCAATACATGAAGGGTCCTGCATATACTTGCGGATCATAGAAACATGGAAAACATCAGACGCGATCGCAGGCCGATGGCACTCCACCGACATGCCACCCCAATCCTCTAAATAACTACAGATATCCAACATACCGGACTCGCCTTTCCACATGCTTTCCCAAATCTTTAGCACGCCCTTCCATGGGAAATCCTCAAAATACCATCCCCAATTCGAACACTCAGTCCACGGCGATTATTCACATAACTTTTCCATTTGTCTTGTGAAATTTTCGCCATCCCTTTCAACCTCGACCTTATCACAAGTCACTCGACAATTTCCTACTCACATAATTTCCTTTCACTCTACTCTTGCTCCCAACATACTGAGTTCGACATTTCCGTCCATAAAGAGCTCCTCATATGAGCCATACCACAATCAAGCAGTGATAATTGTTGCTATATGCGAACTCCATTTAGTAGTGTTCCTTGTATGATACATCTTGTACTTCCCCTGATGCATATATAAGCGGAGGAACGGTTTCTCCATAATATCTCCTCACATCACCTACATCCCAAGATACACATAACCTTCCGCCCATGACCACGGAAACATCCTCTCAATGACAACCCCTTCTGCTCCGTGACTCTACTTCACCTCTCTCAACTTTACTATCCGTGGATCCCGAACTAAGCTCTAACTCGTCTATCAATACAGACATACATGAAATGTGGCTAATAAGAGCCCCGAATTCTACTACTGGCCTCACCCCAAGGACCCCACCCTATGAGTCGAGGAAGATGCACGGCCTCAAGTGCGATAGGGAACCTGGGCGGGGTCTCCTACTAAGAGCATCTCGCTACCACGCTCACCTCTTCCAGATAATATTCAATTTACATATCCATAATCCTTGACGCCTAATCCATCTCCTCTCTGGCCTCATGTCTCAGCCTCTTTCTGCAAATAGATACCGCAAGCTCTTATGATCCGTAAAAAAAAATCCTACAAGGCACTCCATATAAGTAATGCCTCCATATCCGCAAAGCAAATACTACGACTGCTAGCGCAAGGTCGCGTGTAGGATAATTCTATTCATGCTTCTTCAATTGCCTAGAAGCATATGCAATCACTTTGTCATTCTCAAGACACACATAACCCAGACCTGCCTAGGGGCACCACAATACACTACAAAGCCATCCCACTCGATGGAAGTAAATACCGGAGCCGAGGGTCAATCTCCTTTCGCCCATCGAAACTCGTCGACAAGCCTCCGACCATAAAAATGGCCCTTCTTGGCTCATCGGCCTAATAAAGGTGTGGCTATTTTAGAAAATTCCCAACGAACTTACAATAATACCCGGCCAAACCTTAAAACTCCTTATCTCTATAACACCTCGTAGGAGGTTTCCAATCAAGATAGCTTCGACCTTCTACTGACCAATCGAGATCCCCTCTCGCGTAAACTATGTGTCCTAAAATGACGACACTGTCGAGCCAAAATGGACACTTACTAAGTTTAGCGTATCCCGACCCTGACAACTCATGAACCCGAGGGGACCCCTACACTCCAATGGATATAGAACTTTTCCTCAAACCACTACAAAATCCATGGAGCGAACCCTTTACAACTTAATATATTTTTAGAAAATAATGCGGAAGCGAAGTGTAGAATTTTTTTTTCTTTTCTTCTTTTTTTTTTTTAACACTTAGATTTTTCAGAAAAATCAGCCAGAGTTTCTCCGTTTGTCTGACTTTCCAAACTTTACAAACCCGCGAAAACATTTAAAAACACTTCTGATCTTTCAATCATTAACTTCTCAACTTCCGTTTTAGGACTCCTTGTCCACAACTCAATCAAACACAATATATACACATATACATTTATTCACTTCAAATCATCAAAACATTCCAAAATTCTTTCCAATTACATGCACAACTTTATAAAAGGTCATTCGAGCCGACTTAAGCCGACCACAAGTAGTTCATTTTCAAAATATATCCATATATGCATATATACATGACAAATTATTCAACCTATAAAATATGCAAATTCTTTTATACAATGCGCCTCACATACGTCGTTCCCCCGATGGCTCGACCACTCCAGGCAGGGGAATACTCTACCTGCAGACCTCGTCTCTGCTCCTCGAAAAGGTTCTAAAACATATGGAAAAGAATGAGCTAAAGGAGCCCATGAGTGTACATTTTCATTAAAATAACATTTTCAAGAGATATGTCAAAGCAATACATACTTATACAATTAAAATCAATTTCGCCAAACATTTATGCTTAAACTTTCTTCTTTCTTTCTAATAAATAATTATACAATTAAATCCATTTATGCCTTTAAACTTTCTTTCTTTATTTCTTTTCTTTTCTTTTCTTTCTTTCTTTTCTTTCTTCACATGGAACCCTGTGGGAATAAACACACCGAACGCTTTCGCATCGACGGTGAGGGACAACACATTCCGGGGCCATAACCACTAATAAATAAGAGAAACTCACGCTTGCATAAGGTTCCAGTCATAGTACTTTTATCACGTGTAAGGATATTACTTAGGACACCTTATTTCCTCCTCCTCAAAGTTAGTAACCTATAACTTTACCCTCTAAATCCTTACACGCTTAAAGTACCTCTCTACTTACTATTAGTCATAACAACATATGTCAGGTAATCCATCAAGAAAACATTTATTTCAAAATAAATTTATAACCATTTAAATCCTTTACTTTATCATGAAAAATCATGAGATATATAGTATATATATATATATATATATATATATATATATATATATATATATATGCAACATACATATGCATTCTCTTACATATTTTTAAACTTTCATAATACCTAACATATACATATTATATGTACTTAGTATAAATATATATATTGATGCAAGATAAACATGTATACATTAAATTTTCATTTACATCAAACTTTTCATTTAGGCAATATAACATTTACATTAAACTTCATTTTAACATCAAAATCGTTTCACTTTGTCTCAATTTAAATACCATTAAGACTGAATGCTTCAATGCTCATCCCGCTTCCGCTTCCCCCATCCGATAATCTTCACCTTTTTCAAGAAAACCCACAACCATACATTACCCCATTGAATCCAGCTCATACACATTCATTTAAAGCCAAATGAACAAATTACCCTTACACTAAAAAACCCATTCATTTTGGCCAACCTTTTTTCCACACATTTATAGGACTTTATGACTCAAAAATTATTCAAACGGTCTTCAAAATTTATGAAACCTCCATATTTCTGTCAGTCCTTATATATCCAATGACATCTCTTTAAATTTTTTAATCTAAATTCCCTTCTCTAAAGCTCCCAACCACATAACACAAGTTATTGTGTTTTACATCTGATGTATGAACAGAATCTTTATCAGCTCCAATTTAATAAATTTTCTAAAGCACCCTTTGGGATTACAATTTTTACTGAACTTCCTAAGATAAATTCTTCCCTTAGAAGTCTATTTAACTAAAACTTGAACTACCTAAACTAATCAGAAACATAAAGTTATGGTCAAAATACGACAAATGGCCGAAACATGAAAATAGAGCATTTCGTACTAAGAACTGTGATGTTGGCTTTGGCTACACGGCCCTACTCTTTGAGTAAATTTTTACACTTTAGTTACAAATTTTCACGCACTTCCTTCAGATAAATTTTTCCCCTAGAAGTCTATTTTACCCAGAATTTTGAATCACTCAAATCAGATCTGAAATGAGCAAGTTATGGCCAAAATACGAAGTTGGTCAAACAGAAAAACAGTGGCATTTCCTGCATTTGAGACTGCTTCATTTTAAAAATGACCGTAATGTGTTTCTCTTCCACTTTTTTTTCACTTAAACATTCCACCTGATGCCTTATACCCAATTCAACATATCACACACAATTCCCCCTATCAAATCCTAACAATTCCTCACTTTCTTTTTTCAAAACCTAACCTAATCAATTTCCTTCTCAATTGATATCAAAATCAGCACCATTAAAACCTTAAATACCACCAATTTAAATATCCATACCAGAAAATTCAAGACATTAGACATGAAACATCAAACCCTAACCATTCATTCACTTGATTTTTTTTTAAACCCTAACCTAATCCATTTCTTTTCAATTTCTATCAAAAGCATCATCATTCATCCAAAAATTTGGTAATTCTACCATCCTTACAAGAAAATCAAAGCATTAGACATGAAACATAAAAATCCAATCTTTCCACCATTAAAACTTACTTGTTCTGGTTTCCTTTGGCTCCTCTCCTCCTTGCTACCACTTTGCAAGACTTGGGAAAGCTTGAAGGAGAAGAAGAAATCACATCTCCCACCTTGCCTTCACCATTTTCTTCCCTTTCTCTCTTCTTTCCTCTCTTTTCTCTCCTTTTCTCCCTTTTCCTTTCCCTCCTACGTGAACCCTAGCCTTTTGAAGACCAAATGAATGTTTGGCTTTTGTTTTTCTCCTTTTATTATTTTAACATTTCCTTTAATTACCATTTGGTCCTCCATTTTTATATTGCCAAATCAACTTATTTTATCGATTTGAGCCCATAACCTCATTATCCATTCTAATGAGTCACAAACCCTAACTTAGCCCTCTTAAGAATGTTTTGATTGGCTCTCACAAGAAAATATCTCCATTTTATCGATTTTTTATTCCTTTGTCTAGATTCCAGCTTTTTATACTGACAAACGTCAAAAATATTCTATGGTCGTCTAAACTTCAAATCACTCATGAAATATTCTAATTACATCCTCTGCACAAGGATTCTGTGCTTTGAAATCACCGAAACTGACAGAATCATTAAAATCTAAACTTGACATGATGTGATATTATCCGACCACGCTCGATCGCTCGAAACCATCCAAACGGACCCCCGCTTTGACCCGGCTTAGCTCTCATAGACTCAAGGATTATTTCTCGACATTTCACATATTTTCGCCCAATTTCCGAAAAATATCAGCGCAGGCTCCAAATTTCCTCATCCTGAATCACTATTCACTTAAATCTCCAATTCTTCTAAATATCAGCTCAAAGTCACAGTGAACCGAAATTTCTAAAATTCCTTTTCGCAAACCTCCATCCTGATAAAATAAGAAAAATCACTATTCCTTAGGGCACCGACACAATTTTCAGTAATTTTCACTTATGCCCAAATGACGTCCTGAGCGTTTCTAAATTTAATCTACCCTCATTTCTATCATCGACTTAATCGCTTCAAAACTACTATTATAACATTCAATCAGTTTGGGGTTTTACATGAATCTTATGGCCCTCGACTCTATTATCTGACCTGAATCTTGTGGCCCTTGACTCTCTTCTTCTTCCTTTCTTTTCTTTCTCTTTCTCTTCTCTTCTTCTTCTTCCTTTCTCTTCTCTTCTCTCTTATCTGTTTTTGCTCTCTCTTTCTTCTTTTTCTTCTCTAATGGTGGCACAATTCGCCAGGTGAGAAGAGAAAAAGGGCGAGGACAAAACCAACCAAAAGGAGTGCCCGGGAGCGCGTCTACATTACATGCGGGCATGATGCCACTCGTGCCCCTAATGTTCCCGCTCAGATTGCGGCCTACGCTCTACATACCACCTCGCAGCGAACGATCTGGTCCCACGACATGCTCTCTTCTTCCTAGTAAGCAACACATCCTCGATTACGGAGCCACCACGTAGGTCTGGCTACAACCTTCACTATGTTCAATGGTTCTAGCGACCCTATGATCACATGCTCCATTACAAACAGGCAATGACTTTGAATGTTAGAAACGACCACTCCATTGAAAGTAAAGTCTACTCCACACTTCTAAGCGAAGCCATAAGTAAATGGGTTCCACAAGCTCCTGTGTAATTCAATAAATTTGTTCAACGAGCTTTGGACCGTATTCGTCTCTCAGTACCTTTGTTCAAAAGACATAGAAGAGGAATATTTAGCCTTACAAAACCAATATAAAGAGGAGGAACTATAGTGGGACTTCACTATTAAGAGGTTCAGCCAAGTCGCCCAACAGTAGAGGTCAGCATAAAAGATGGACGCAGCTTCTTCAAAACTTCAGAGAAGCTGGTTCCATCTATCCATTTTTTCCACTCACTGTCTCTAGACCCGTTGGCTATAATGGGAGAATTATATACGCAGATATATATTCAACGCCTAAGATATCACATTCATGTCGCGATCAGACTGGGTTACGCATTTATGTTGTGTTTCGTCCGAAGAAGAAGTCGAGGGGAAGAAGTCGCTTGAGCCGGCTGGGGGGACTGCTTGACAATCAATACCAATCGAAACGCTAGTAGAAGAATTTTTTGAGAGCAGTAACGATCAAAGCCCAGGTAAACGTTGTCCATGCCAGGGGTAGCCAGGAAGAGACAAAGTCTATAGACGACCTCATATCCTTTCCCCCAGTAAACCCGAATAGGGTCATTGTGCCCCATCATGATGCGCTTGTACTCACCCTTTTTATTAACGGTTTTGATATGCATAGGGTGCTGGTAGATCCCCGATAGCACAAACTAACTTGCAGAATCGCCCGCCTTCAACCACATTTAAGCTTCCTCACGCATGTTGAACTTCAAGGGATCTAATCCTCTCCCGATTTTAATCCAAGACAACAACCACGACACTAAGAGACATCACACTTCCTATACAAGTAAGGCCAGTCACCCAACAGTTTTGTTCTCAGTCATCGAAGACCTAAGGCCTTATAATTGCATAGTAGGCCAAGCCTGGCTGCACTCAATGAAGGCCATCCCTTCAACATATCATTAGACATGGTCACGATTCGACACGTGCAGCAGTCGACTTTGCCAAACTACCTTAGCCGCACGACGCTGCTACCAATTATCCATACGGGAACAGAAAGAAGAAAAAGGCTCAGATAGTCTACCCCTCCAGACCACACTTCGCATAGCACATGCGCTCGCCACCCAAGCCGTGGTGGAAGAAAAGGATCCTGGTCGTACCGTGGATCCTCTGAGAGACACAGACCTGACGGGCCAAAGAAGTTCACATATGTCAGCACTCGATTATCCAGTGAAGAGAAAAAGCAACTACAACACATATTGTTGGGAAAGGCATACGTATTTGCTTGGATTGGCCTTTCATAAACTAAACGTCATCGTCTCAGCGAAACCTGTTAGACAGAAGATAAGGCATTTTCACCCAAATTGGCATTAGATTATTTAGACAAAGGCGAGCGCATGACCAAGTATGTAATTCTAGTCACCTGACAACTCGGAAATTTCACGACTTGGCAACTAGAACACGTCTCAAGAGATTCAAACGAAAAGGCAGACGCATTGACAACCATGGCCGCGACCCTACCAATAAAAGAAACAAAGGCTCCCGCCCGCTCACTACCGTACCCGTAGTCGTTAATCAGAACCACGTAAATGAAATGGACGGCGACGTCCCTTTTTCGATGCGAAAGTGTCTCAAGACAACCCGACTGCTATTTTTTTATTTCGAGACGCCCGTTAGTCGCTTTCGAGGATAACTCACATCCGCTGTGGTATCTATGTCAAGCCGTGGACGACGGGCTCCTTTCCTTTATTACAGCGGTCGGGTGTTTTGTTTCGTCGCTTATCTTCGCGACGTGCCTTTAGCCAAGATCGCGCCTTTCAACCCAGCCCACAAACGGCTTTTTTTTCGCTGGCGCATGCCCGACACGATCCTTCAATTCCCTTATAAGTCCGGCCATGTCTTCTCTGCTTTTCTCCCATGTTTTGACTCCAATGAAGAAATTGGTCTTTGGGCGACTGGATCACCGGGTTGCTGGTCATTACACCCGCGGTTAGAAAAAATCAGACAAAGGGTATAGGAACCATCCGAAGCATCGTGGCAAAGGGCTACTAGCCGTGAGCTGCCTTTCCTAGCACGTCGTCGATGAGACTTTTTACTCGATTCCCATAGATGGCGCCAATTGCTGGCGACCAATCGCCTAACCTTTCGGGGCAACGACGGATATGTTCCGCAAAAACGAGGTCCTGAGCGGTGCTCGCCTCCCCACGATGATTAAGTCAACAAAAGGGTGGAGAAGAGAATGAAAGGAGTTAGTGAGACACCCCAAAACCCGGGGGTTCCATTGACAACCTGTCAAAGCCTGGAATACCTGTGGGTATTGCATATCTCGATACCACCATATCACGTCCCAAGCTGTGACACCCCAAACACGGGGTCCTGCCACAACCCACACACGGACACCGTGGGTATCAGCATATCTTGATACCACCATATCACGCCTCATTCACCGGATCTATTCATGGCTATATATTTTAGAAAATATACAAATTTATCAAAACAATATAAGAGTTCAAGTTACAACCTCTTATATCCAAAATATTACATAAAACTCAAGGTTTTTACAAAGCCTCTCAAAGCCACAGTTCAACTTTCTTTGTACCTATGGTCCCGGATGAGGGTCAATCGCCTTCAGATATAACCTCAGACTCGAAAGGGGGTCCCACGATGGGGTGAGCAATGCCCAGTAAGGATAACCAAGGGCCACTTCCCCACCTATGCATATGCGCCATGTTCACACAATAATACACACATCAACCTTAACGAAGAATATGCAATTCTACTTAATCTACATGCCATGAAATGAGATGAGACTCGTCATGCCCCATGTCCTGAGTCCTCACCGACTCCCTCACACAACGCCTAAGCCCATGTGTGAAAAATCGTCATTCTGGATGACATCCAATGATCATTTTCAAAATCAATTTCATTTATTTATAAACCAAAAGCTTTTTGGATTATACATCACAATGATCATTTTATATTCAAAATCCATGCGCCTTTTTATGGGTAGCAAATTTTTGTTGTCTCACCACAGCTCGCAGAAACCTGCACTTTTACGCCTTTCACCGTTGGAGAACTATGTCCGACCATAATTGGCGGGTTTTTCACCCAAGTAGATCTATCCTTTCTTGTCGATACATCTTAAGACATATTTCCTCCATTTCGTGCAACCGTGAGACTCTGACGTTGTCCCATTTATCGAGCCCACCCAATCAAACACCAAACGTTAGTTGTTGATTTACCAACCATGTGCACTCACACCCATGAAATGCGATATTTCTCATGCATATGCAATTTAAAATGTCACTGCATGTTATCTCATGTTACATGTATACCGAACACTACATGGAACAATTTATAACCCAGATTTATGTCAAGTCCCATGGATAATTATATCGAAAACATATAATTTAAGATCCATTCATACTAATATATAACACCAATATATCAACATATTTACAACACATTCAAGATGTTATAAAATTTCAAAGAATAACACACAAAAATAGTCCACACAACTAGCCATTCCCAAGCCATGTTTCCCATTTTGGAAATAATCTGGACTTAGTCCAAAAATTTCAGCTTTTGTTTTATTTTTGTTTTATTTATTTTTATTTTTTTTTACAACTTTCAAAACTGTCATTAACGGCTATAAATTCAGCCATGAAGAAGTCCTTAAACATGTGACACCCTAATTTCCGGGGTCACGACAACCCGTCAACCCGCTAATTTTGTCTTAGTCGTTCAAGACTTAGTCTGCACCGAATCCCACTCTCAACCACCCATGGACACCGAGTTACTCGGCACCACTTCCATAAGTCCCTTCACCGAGACCCATTCATTCATATTTAAATCATAAATATGAAAAAAAAAATGAATAATTACAATCCGCAGGGGTCCGATGAGGGCCCTCTACCATAATTACATACCCAACTATTTATATAATAGTCGTCTCCCTGTACACTCCCTGTACCTAAAAGGGGGTCCCACGACGCGAAAGAACGCCTTAAAATTCTCCTACAAGGGCTACTCCCAATCGAAAAATGCACATGTAATGGCAACCACAAAGTCTTTCAATCACATTCCATATAAATAATGCACTTATATAATATCACGTACGCGCATGAGATTTGCACTTCATGCTCACAACCCAAGTTCCGACCAACTCCCTCACACCTGCATTGCCCAAGTGTGAAAACCGGTCATTGGTGTTTTACCCAATGACTTAAACTATTGGACAACCCTCCAATATTCACTTGAATTTTTTTTATCAAATCCCATGTGTTATTCATGGGCCACGTCTTTTTCAGGGTCACACCGCAAGATCATCGCGTGCCTTCCGACATTTTTACGGGCTTTCACCGCCAGTGATCATGTCTAACCGCATATAAATTTGGTCTTTCACCCTGGGGGGATCTACCCCATCTTGCTACGCCCAAACACACGTGATTTATATTTATTATTATTTTACACCACCGCGAGGTCTTTCGATTCAGACGTGGTCCCACCTGAAGCTCACCACACATTCACCAAGAATGATGAATAATTGTACCATGCACCCACACCCGACTCGACGGGATGTGACTGTGCATATGAAATGCAATCATGCCATTTCATGCTATGTCATGCTACATACAACATTTATAAATTCCGAATAATTATATTTCCTACATATAATTTTCATTCATCACAATTTCCATGTTAATACATCACGCAAGCACATATTAACATGATTTTTTACACACATGATATTATTTATTTTTCCAACAATACACGCAAAATGGCCCAAATCTCGCCATATAAACAAGTACACTTCTCTTGGCCCCTCTACTCGCCATTTAACCATTTTGCTTCGCTCATCAAATTACTATAATACCAAAACACACAACTAACCTTGAAGACATCAATTATGGATCAAACCAAACTCCCAACACAATCCGATCTTACTAGAACCAATCTAAAATTTTTGAATATGCATTCCAAAATCTGGGACTAAATCAATACCTAATTTATCACGACTCGAAGACAACCTATATTATTACATGGCTTTTAGGCTAAAAATATTAAAAGTAGGAAAATTCCCTACCTCATGAAGTTTGACAAAACTCCGAGATTTTGGTACCCACGTGTAGCTCTTGTCGCATAAATGAACTTTGCCTCTTGTTCCAACGAAAACCGACGGCCCGATCTCCGTAGATCTTGCAGAGTATGCATAGCTTCTTCTACCTCTTCTCCTTCGCCACGCCCCTCTCTCGTCCGTCCTCTCGCTCCTTCCTTTCCTTCTTTTCTTTTTAACTTTCCTTATTTCCTTTTATTTTCCTTTTTCCTTTTTTTTTTTTTTTTTGATTTCTTCTTTTGTTCTCTCCATTTGACATATGGCTCTAAAAGAGCCATTCAACCAAATGTCATGTGTCACTTGCTACACCACATGGCTATCATGCCATGTGTCCATCTCCTATGGTGCCATGTAGCGCCACTTCATGTGTCACTCAACACGCAATACCTCGAAATACGTGAAATTTCGACTATGTAACTAGATTTCGCAAGACAAATCCAACGTCACAATCTGTTTCATCATCCGAGATTTAGAGAATTTTTTAGGCTTCCTTGAGCCATTATGGCAATTTATTATTATTATTATTATTATTTTGCTATTTTCTTGAAATTTCTAATTTTCTCGGGTTTTACAAAACAACTGTCCCGAAAAACAATCCCAACGTTCGAAAACTCAGTCCCATGGTTGGGGCTAAACCACATAGCCATTTACGGCCCTTAGATTAAGAGAAACCAGTGTAGGAGAAAACCCTACCCCTTTTGTTTTTGGCACCTACTCGTAGCTCTCGTCGAGTAGACCAACTTTAATTTTCGGCTTATCGACTTCCAACTGTCGCAACACCAGGAATCAAAGCCATTTTCCTTTCTTTCCCCTTTCTCCTCCACACACAAATTTTCCTCCTCTCTTTTGATTTTCCTCCCATTTCTTTCCTTTCTTCCTTTCTTTTCTTTTTTCTCCTTTCCTTTCTTTTCTTTTTCCCCTTTCTTTTCTTTTCCTTTCCTCCCTCCACTGAATTCTTTCTTCTTTCATCATCTATTCCTTGGTTTGATCCCAAAAAGAGGAAACTTCCTCTCACTTTCCTCACATTTTGACACCATTTTCCATGTGCCATGTGTCACATGGGCACATGCACTAGGTGGCAAATGTCACACCACATGGCTCTCATGCCATGTGCCCTCCTCTAAGATTGCCAAGTGGAATCCACATGGTCATGCCATGTGGCACCACTCCATGTGTCATCCGACACTCGTGCCTCGAAATATATGAAGTCTGTTTCATCATCCGAGATCTAACAAATATAGTTAGCGAGTCGGGAGTTGCATACCTTTCCCCTTATGGGGTGTGGAATCTTTGTTTTATACTCGAATTTTTCCTTGATTTTAGGAAATATAATCTTGTGATTTTAATAATAAGATCTCTCTTTCCTTATCAATGACTAATTCTTCCTTATTAAGGATTAATGCTTTTGAGGCGTATGAGATTTCGAAATTAGGAGATATGTGGATACATATCCTACGGATGATTTCCTCTCTAATGTAGTTATCCATAATACCCTTTTCATACGCTGCAGGACACTAGCTTGGGACTCCCGGATCCCAAACGGGTTCTAAGATCTCTAATATTCCTCGTCGGGGTTCCTTGCGGTAGTTTTAATATAAAGGGGTCGCTTCACAGCAGTCGCATGCTGGGCCTGCGCGAAAGGCTTGTTGAGTAGTGGGTCTAGGCCTGAAGGCCATGGTACTCACAAGCCCACATAAGGTGTCTATTCATTTGGCCCCGTAATCCCATGGATACAACAACGACGATATGTCTACATGGGTGGTGTTTGTCATATCCCATATTGGATAGGTAAGAAAAGTCTTTGTCACTATATAAGTATGGGCTTCTCTCAACTTAGTAACCTCTTTTTAAAGCCGTGAGGACCCCTCGGACCCAAAGCGAACAACATAATATCTACATGGTTGGGTTAAATCGTTACAAAAAGCCTTTTCCACTAAGCTCCCTTACGGCACTTTGATAACTTTCCTGCTCAAGTTTCTAAGTCAACCTTCCCGTTGCCTAGCTAGTATTGCTAAGCTTACCCACGACTTGGATACTAAAAGAACACAAGAAGACACTTGAAAGGAAAGATCTCTCATTAATAGAAGAAGCTCTTACAATGCTTGGAATGTTCTAAACTCTTGGTTGGTTGGGTGGTGCTTTGGACATATGAGGGCCTCTCCTATTCATAAGAACTTTAGGAATTCTCTAGAATCTAGGATGGTTCCTTACACTTCAAGAACATTCTAGAATAGCCTAATACATCCTAGTATGTACATGTATATACAAGACTACTATGGAAGACTTTAGATCATTCTCCCACATTCCATAGGCTTTCACATCATTCCACACATGTGTGGATATCTCCAACATCTTTTACACCTATGTGGACTTCTCAAGCATCTTCTAGAACCATCTACATAATTCCTACAAAGTTGCTTCCACAAATCTCTTAAGCCCTCCTCCCTCATATATAGCATGTATTTGGCTCCATTCTAACTACGATGAATTCTTCCTCTGTGGGCCTGGAGAATGAGCCCATGACAATGAGCACTCAAGTGCCCTTTTAAGAGGAAATAAGTTAAAGGGGTAGAAAAAACCAAAATGGGTCATGTTTCAATCAAATTAAAGAGGTAGATTATTCTTGCAATTCGGTGATTATTTTGGCCTATCTTTCTAAATAACCCTTTATCTTAGGATAATTGTTTGAAAGGGATGAATCACAAAATATTTAGGGATAACCTTTTAAAAAGGAAAATTTTGAACAAAAATTACAAAATAAACATCTTTCATTGAAATCCTAACACGAGTACTAAAAGACATATTTTTGGATAAAATGCCCTTGGGAATTTAGTTATAATGTGTGGATGAGACAAAATGACCTTGGGGATCTAGTTATCAAGTGGGGAATTTATCTTTACATTTTTAGGGGTATTTTTGTCTGAAATGAGACATTTTTAAGGTTACTTTTGCAAGAGTTTAGTTTTGTAAATGACTTTTAAATTCGTCCATTTTAAACAAATTTCTCACATATTTACCCATCTAACTATTTCCTTTGAAATCCAAAAAAAAAAAAAAAAAAGTGAAAGACATTATTTGGACAAAAATTTCCTTAGAGATTTAGTTATCATGCGAAGAATTTATCTTTTCACTTTTAAGGGTATTTTTATTTGAAATATGACATTTTGAATATTAATTTTGCAAACAACCTTTTAATTTAATTTATCCCTTTCAAACCAATTTCTCTTTTATCTTACCTATTAGACGAATGATTTTTTTCAATAAATTGGCGCATCTTTTCTTCCTAGATAACTTTTGTAGAGTTTTGTCCCAAAATAATACATTTAAAAATAACTAATCTAATACATTTTAAAAAAATGTTCAAACTAGTGTATCCTCATCAAAGCCATAATTGATGACTATGGTTTTAAATTTTTTAAGTTAAAACCGTAGTTACTAACAACAGTTTTAAATTTTTTTTTTAAGTTAAAACGTAGTTGTTGATAGATTCTAGACTTTTTCAGCTGTCCATAGAATCCAAGAATGCTCAATTCGGAGCTAGAACGAAAAAAATATGGCATCGCAAAGTCAAAGGAGAATTTTTCAAGACACCATATGCAGCACCCCTCAAATATTGTGAACTTTCAGTCTACCTATTTGCCTCCAATGACTCCAGACTTGACGTGGATGAATTCTACTCTCTTTTAGCTTTCCTTAGAGTCCAAAATCATCGCATTTAGAGGTCGGATGAGAAATTTATGGGCATTTGAAGTCAGAAGGTCAAATTAGGAAGCCATCTACTCGGCAGCAGCAGCAACCAGTCCATGCTGTTGATCCGAATGAGTTTTGTTTTGGGTCATTTTGACCCCAAAATGACTCATATAAAAGCCAAGAAGCCCTAAATTGAAAGGAGAACGATTTTGGAGGCTGGAAGATTGGAGCTTAGAGAGGGTTTCTTACAAGATAATAGGATAATGAAGCTGAATGTGCAGACACAAAGAAATGTCCCCCCAAACTTAAAACTAGTATTGTCCTTAATGAAAGAAAATAGAAGAAATAAAGTACAAAGGACTCCCCTGAGGAGGATCATGGATGATTCTCGGTGGCCAAAAGGTTGTGGTGGTGGATATGTTGGGTCCCAAGCAGGCATGCTGAGTGGCCGAGGAAAGCTCACTGAATTAGAGCTCGGTGCCATGGACATCGCTCCAAATGCGGATGCAAACTGAGAAAAGAACTGAAGCTGAGCATCCTGCCTTTGCCCTAATAGGTCTTGACGATCTCTAAGGTAAGAAAATTGGTGCTCTTCCCAAACCCTGTGGTCTTGGAGCTTCTGATCTGCAGCTTGTTGCCATAAAAGTTGTTCTTGGTACCTTTGATCGGAAATCCTTTGCCACTCTAACTGAGCTTCCAAATTTCTGTTCATTTGATTAAGGATCTGATTGGATGTATCACTAACCATAGGCTCTGAATGCTGCTCATGAGCAATAGGTGCAGGAGGAGTAATCTGACGAGCTCTCCCCTGTCTAGAGTTTATGATCTTCCTCCAAGTAATAGGTACTATGGGAAACACCATGTCTTCCTCATTTTCGGCTTGAAACATAACTGATCAATGAGGGAGGGGTGTGCCAGTCCTTTAGAAGGCCGCCCTTCAGCTATGGTCAAAATGGAGTGCTGAATGGGCGTCCCCACATCAATAGTATCCTCCTCAAGAATGGCGAAATTCAATATTGCCCGCTCTTTTGTCACTTGTGAAATATTTGTGCTTGGGAGGAGACTAGACTACCTGAGATGAAATGATGCCAAGCTTTGGCTGTTGGTGTCAAATGAGATGCATTGAAATGGGCGGACTCATTGGAAGGATTTGAACTCCAAGCACCCTGGCCCCTAGTCAAGCGGTTGATAATTTCTTCGTAATTAGGATTTGTGCGAAGTGTCATATAACCATCCGGTTGTGGCTCATTGTCTATTCCAAAAAGTGCATTGATGGCTTTACTGTCAAAGAGCACCCATTTGCCTCTCACAAAAACTTTGTAGTCTTGGTGTTCCTTGACATTCGCATAGAACTCGCATGTTATAGGAGCAAAGGCGGCTTCGGGTTGTTTAACTAGGTTTTCCCAACCCCTTTCTTCAACTTCATCTTGTACAGCATGTCCTTGTTATTCAAATCCTCTTTCTCTGATAAACGGCCTTCGAAGCATACACTCTTTGTATCTTTGATGTGCCTCATAGCTCACAAATTTCTTGGAATCGAATTTCTTAGACGGAGGAACCGAGGTGGAGGCTTCAATGGAAGAAATCCTGGCCTTCTTTGGGGCCTTGATGAAGTGAATGGAGTTACACTTTAAAGCTCAAGTCACTAATTCCATCAACCACTTAATTGCCTTGAGAAATGATTATCAAGACTTCCAATCACACACCCAAGGTTGTAGAAGATAGCTCCAATCTTACTTGGTCAATCTTGCACCAAATTCAACTCAATTTTCCTTTCAAACTCAAGGTTTTTTAATTTTCTCAAAGTATGATAAAGCTTGATGTGGCTCATAGCATGGAGCTTTTATGCTCTTTTGGAACTAGAGGATATGCATAAGAAGTGGAGCAAAGGCAATTTCAACATTATTCAAGGATCCCGATGAGTGATTCTTCAATATACAGCACAAAACAATTCAATGTGTATAAAGAAACATCACTTGAAAAGCACTTGAACACTTTGAAAAAAATGGTGTGATCATGAATATTACCCTTGTGTTGTAGAGCAATCCAAGTCTGTCTTCAATATTGACACATCCAACCATGCATTTTCGGAAAATCTTAAGTTCAAAGAACCCTCTTGTTTGATTGATTTTTAAACATTGACCAAATCTGATGAAATAATTAACAATTCCATCCAAAGACTTTTCAGTCCCCAGCTGGAATTCCATAAACTTGATTGACTAAATTTTGATAAAAATATGTGTTTAACCCTTTTTGAAAAATGGACACATTAAAATTGATTTTGGTCTAAATTACTGCAAGTGCACAAGTCATGCAAGTAATAAAATGGATTTAAGTCCACATATCTTCCCACGAGGATTGATGATAAATCTAAAGATCAAGTACCCCATCTACTTAAGATCCCTACTATTTGAACTCCAAAGTTAAAAATGGTTTGTTTCTAAACATAAGCAACTGTAAAACTAGATAAAACTCTATAACTACATGAAAAGAATTCAAATAAATGGATTGGAAAGTTCACTAGGTGTTAACACCGGGAAATAGATCGTTGTTCAATTATGAATTTACATCATTTTCCAACATAGTTCAACCATTAGTTTGAATCAACTTGTCAAAGATTTAAGGCAAGATAGTTTGATTTTCCACAAACCATACATTTCACTAATTAGATATCCATATTCCTTTCTCGAAACATGTGTAAAAAACCTCGAATTTACACTCTATGAATAGTAAATTTGCTGACTAGTTAGATATTTGACCTGAAACAATAAATAAATAGTAATTTCAAAAAACAAGCCCCGAAAATAAAAAAAAATGTTCATAATAATGTATTGAGTCTAAAGAAGCTGAAATAGATTAAAACGAAATTATGTTTAAGGGTGAAAATGCAATTTTTCTCAAAGAAAGAACGGTAATTTGCCAGAAAAATCTTTAAAATTTTTCTAGATCTCTAAGCATTTAAACAGACTTCATCATTAATCTGCCTCGAAATCTGGGCCACCTAGTCAAATTTTGTCAATTCCGAGACAGCTCGACTTTTCACGAAATTCGAGACGACGAGCATCGAAAGGGACCCCGAAAAACGATTTTTAGAAAATCCTGAAAATATCAAATATTTGTTAATTTCCATTTAAGATGGGACGCAACTCGAAACTGGACTAAATAAATTGTTTATGGTTTAAAACTGAACTCAAGAAGTGTAACACGTGGCGCAACACGGGCCATGTGTCCACACTATAAATATCCTAAAAAATATCTAAAGCTCTCATTTTGTCTCATCCAAACCGTAAGAGAGAGAGAGTAAGAGAGAGAGAGAGAAAAAAAAGCGATCTTCTCTCTTCGATTCACGGGATTTTGTCGGTCGGATCTCGTTAGGTCGAGAATTAAAGCTAATCTTACTCGACGGTGTCTACGCAGGTACCTTTAATCACAAGATTCCCGCTTAAGGTCCAAGGTCTGGCTTTCTACGGAAACCGAGAAAGGCGGTGTCCCGGAAAGCACGCCATTTGAGGTAGAGCTTTTCTTCACTCTGCCACTCTCATGGGCCATAAGAAGGGTGTATCATGGTGAGATGTTGTCCAGTTTGTTTTCTCCGACCCCATGACTTTATTTTAGCCATAACTTGGTCATCACTCATCCGAATTGAGTGATTCAAATTCCTAAGTAAACTAGACTGATAGGAGAACATTTCACCTTGAAATAGGTCTATCCCAATTCACTCCATGTAGACTCCAAAAAATGCATTCAGCGGAGTTATGTTCGCATTGTGCTTTTTCTAATTCTATTTTTACGACTCCATGAATGTATTTTGGCCATAACTTAGCCATCACTCATCTGAATTGAGTGATTCATATTGCTAAGTAGACTAAACTGATAGGAGAACATTTCTCCTTGAAATAGGTCTATCCCAATTCCGACCCATGTGGACTCAAAAATACATTCAAAGTGGAGTTATGTTCAAAGTGCTTTTCTGCTCGCTTTACGACTATTGACTGTATTTTCAAGATGAACTCGCCATCACTCATCCGAATTGAGGATTCAAATTGCTAAGTAAACTGGACTGATAGGAGAACATTGTTCCTTGAAATAGGGTCTATCCAATTCAAACCCATGGGACTCAAAATGCATTCAAAGGGAGTTATGTTTTTAGACAGCTTTTCTGCTCTCGTTTTTTAAGACTCACGACTCAGATTTAGCCACTCATCCGAATTATGTGATTCAAATTTCTAAGTAGATTAGACTGATAGGAGAACATTTCTCCTTGAAATAAGTCAATACAAATTCCGACCAATTTGGACTCAGAAATGCATTCAAATGGGAGCTTATGTTCGACACTTTCGTTCCCGTTTGAAACCAAGTAATCCCTGGCCATCAGATATATCTTTGAAGCTCTCGATGATCCGACGGTGGTGATCTCCAGTTGGAGAAGAAACTCAAGAACTGTATCTCAAAATCAGTACAAAGAACAAGTGTCAAATTATGGATTAAGACCCCTGAAATCGGGTATCACAGACTATTTCCAGTGTAAACAGAGTAAATTAACTAGCTGTGAATGAAAATGTCATAACTACTTCTTCGTCCGAACTCCGTTTTGGGTGTTCTTTGACTCTATGAAGAGCTCATTGAGTCAAGATTCTATCCATATTCCTGTAGAGTACAGGGGATGACCAGAACATGGCTGAAAATTTATGTTTTGCACCAAGTGTGCAGGTTGCTTCGTTATGTCACGTGAATATTTTAAGTTTTGGCATGACCCATTTCATGGCATGTCATGGGCTATCAGGAGGTAGTAATTTACAAGTGAGTTAGCATAACAAAATCATGAGAACAAAGAGGTTGAGTTCAATTGATTTTAATCAATTGGAAGTGATTAAATGCTAAGGATCACTGGAAAGTATAGTATAGTTATGGTTTAATTGAACAAGATTAAGGTAATGGATGTTAACGGATTTTGGCTGATAATGTGACTCAGAGAGGAAGGTGGATAAAGGACAAGGGTGGAGTGTGGGAAATTTTTTGTTTAAAAGAGAAAAAGGGTTTAAAATAACAAAGGTGAGTGGAAAATGTGTAAATGCTTATGAATATATATATATATATATATATATATATATATATATATATGTTAATGTTTGCCAATGTATATGTTTTCATATCTTATGCTATAAATGTTCAAATGAAAGAAATGTGGCTTTTCACTTTAAATTATGTTTAAAACATTTAAATGACATGCTTTCCATAGTTTTATAAAAAGATGATTTATGGTTTTCATATGAAATGAAATGTTTACTTTAATGTATATTTTATATATACTTGTTTATATGAAAATGCTCTAATCCATGGTTACTCTATGTGTTACAAAGATAAAGTTTGAAGAGTCGATCAAAGATTTGGACGCAGATGGTGGCTACGGGAAAGGGCTAGGATTTTTAGAGGGGAAGGGAAGAGATGCATATTGCCATGCACGTGAAAAGCACGAAAAGTTTACCAACGCATAATGATTTATCTCCATAGTGCAATGGTATTTTTAAAAGAAAGGCACGATTAATCAAAGGTTCCTTTGCCATCAAGATCGTAAGACTGCTTTCTCGTAGTTCTTTCACGGCCGATGGTTAATCTGGTGAGGGCACGCATTTCTGAGGTTCCATTACCTATGATCGTAAGACTGCTTTCCTGAGGTTCTTTTCATGGACCAATCCAGGGTTAATTCGTGAGGCGGGTTCCATTGATATGACGGATCTCAAAAAAGGAAAAGAAAGTATATTGAAAGATATGTTGATACAATTGTTTTATACATCAGATTTGAACTATATGGAAAAAGAAAGTAAAGTAAATGTTTATAGAAAATGTGAGATTCTATACAATTGTTTTACACGTTGTATTGAATAGAAAGGAAAAAAGAATGCAAAGTAAATGTTTGGTGGAAATGAGATCTCTATACAATTGTTTTACACAGAGTTTGGAACTATATATGGAAACATTATTTCTATGAACTGTGACTCTCACTCCGTGCTCCTTTAGCTCAATTTTTCCAAATGTTTTATAAAATGTTTTCAAAGGGTAGACTCGACATGCGCCTGAGCATCCTCCTGTAGCTGACATCCGCCATGTGACGACCACGTTTTTGAAAATGTATAGTTTTATTGTAAATAATTACTGTACACCTTTATTTTGTAATGTATATAGGTTTTAAAAGATTGCTTATATATCTATAATGTCTGTAAAATGATTTTTAAAAGTTTGATTTGAAATTACCGTAGGACTTAAGCCGTCCGCATTGGTCGATGTAGATTAAATTAAATCGTTTTATTACAAGGCCAGAATCGTGACACGCGTTCCGAAAACAGAGGAAACTCATTCGATTTTCTATAAAGGGTTTAATGTTAAAAAAAAAAAAAAATGTGTCCCGCCATGTTTCATAAGATTTTAATGGAAAACGTAACTGTATAAATGAGTTCGCTCCACGAATTCACTTTTAAAAAGGTTTAAAATAAATGAAAGGGTTTTTTTCTTAACTGTAGGAGGCCGGGAGGGTCCCCTGACTTATAAAAAGGAACCTGTGGCCGTGGCCCTTCAACACGCGGCATCGAGCCACACGACGCCCAAACTCCGGGGTCCGCTGACTACCCGTCAACCTCATGTGAATGTTAGTGAGGCCTGCCATCTTGACGCCACTTTAGAAACAGGCGTAGCCCCCTTTGTACCTGAGAGCTCTACCCGAATGCGACTCGCATATACCCTCGGGTCCCAACAATTCAATATATGCAATATATATCCAATACGCACTACTCAAGCCCATAAACATTGCTCAATTTACATGCCAACTATGAAACTAACTATATACCCATAGCTACAAGAGTTAATATTTTTACTTCTAAACAATACATATATTAAAACTTAAAGAGTTCTAAGATGTGCCAACCACTAAAGCCACATCCCGGCTTTCATAATAAATCTCTAGTGATCGAACCGTCTCTCGCGCACGCTCCCGTGACCTAAAAAGGTGGATCCCACGACGGGGGCGAGCTAAAGCTCAAGAGGAGAATCGCCTAAACGGGCTACTCACCACCCAAGGGCAATGTTCGAAATTAAACACACATTCAAGCAAATGCATGATCCTACTCTTGAATGTCTACATGACCAACCTCTGCATCCCGAGTCCACTCGACCTCCCCCACACTCGCCTAAGCCTCAGGATGAGAATTCATTGTGTTATTAAGGACAACCTTCTCCGATGAATATATATCAATTGGGCTGCTCGACGATTGATATATATTATTTGTCTGTGGATCATCCTACGAATAAATACTCAACCGCCTTCATCCGATCATTGATATATTATTTATTTGTGGACTACCCTCCGATGAATATCAATTGGGCCGCTCCGACGATTGATATTTTTGGTTTGTGGACTACCCTCCGATCATTAATATTTTAGGATCATTCTCCTAAAAACGCTTCTCTTAAGAACTACCTCATGCACTCACTCCTATCTCTCTAGGATACCCCAGTGCATATGAAATGCATTATGATGCCATTTCAATAATTCATATAACACATGTTATGTATTTATACATTTTATCACATCAAAATTAGCTCACTTGGGCTAATGATCAAATACGAAAGCAATTTTAATTTTAAATCACTCGCCAAACTCCATATTTTCACAAGAATATATTTTAGAATTGATCGCTTCTGGGAATAGTGAAACCCTCTGCATTATTCCCGGTAATCACATGAAATCAACTGCTCACTTAGCGAACCCGCTAACCACGCACATTCCCGCCCAACGCACACCTTGTGGGTTGAACCATTTAACGATAAGTTAACACAAACCACACCCACTGAAATTCTGGACTGTCACGGACAGCCCATAAAGTCTCCAAAGAATTCCTACAATTTCGGTCCCATGTTTTGGGACCGATCCACAGCCCATTCCCGGCATTTTCCATACAAATACATGATTTAAAACAACATTTTCAGAATTTAAAGACCCAAACAGCCCCTCTAAATTTCTGGGCAGTCACGGCCATCCAAGAAAATCCCAAAAATTTCCACAAGTTCGGTCCCATGTTTTGGGACCGATCAAACGGCCCCTCACGGCCTCAAACCAACCGAAACATCGAAAAACCCTTAAAAATGGGAATAAAACACAAGTAGGGAGAAAATCCTACCTCTCGAGTCATTAAACTCTCGCAAACCCAGTCCACGTAGCTCGCTCCGCGGTGAGAACATTTCTCCTTCGTCCCGAGCTCCGCCAACTGGGCCGACCAAAAATCTGTAGAGAGAAGCCTCTCTCTAAAACCCTCTCATTTTTGGAGCTCACTGCATCAAGAATGGCTTACTGTTTTTGGTCTTGTCCATTTAAGAAGACAACACTATTTGCTAATTTGGCAAGGACTTAAAACACATTCTATAATGCCCATTATGTCCCTCTTTTCCCAGATTTGATGTTCGGCACTACTTCGGTCGCCCATTTTCATTATTTCTCTACTCATACCACTTATGGTACATGAGTACATGCTATCTGTGCCTTTCGTCGCATCGGTGGTCTACATTTCCAAGCATCCAACAATGATGCTCGAAAAACGTGCCGATCTCGACCGCTCCCAAAAAAATTACGAAATTTTACGTGCTAATCTAGATTTCATGAGACGACCCTAACGGTACAATCCGCTTCTGGCTATCCGATCTAGAGAATTAATTACGAATTTTAACCGCATCATACCTCGTAATCAAAATTCACGATTTTGCCCCTATTCCAGAATTGAAATTTCTGCCCACATTCTCTCCTTAAAGGAATTTTGTCCTAAATCTCGAACTATCTTTATCAAACACAGGCATAAGTAACATGCACTCTACCATGCATAATCCACTTAATAAATCTTAAACTTACTAAACCACGTGACCATCGCCAAACAAGAAGGGATAGATGACCCGCATCGTGTCCTCGCGCTCCCACGTTGACTCCTCCACTCCACAAAGGTTGCCATAAGATCCCACTAGCCTCACGCCTTGCGTCAAAGAAGACCCGATCACGCCATCAACACGCACACCGTCCCTCCTCGGGCGTCCCATCTGTCAACCTCAACCCGCCTCCCAATCCACCACATGAGCCGACTGGATATTTCCTCCGAGCACGGAGACGTGAAACACCTCGCGACACCTGACATGTCGGGCGAGCACCAACCAAAGACGCAACAAGCAGTGCCCCAATCTCTCGAGCTCGAAGATCCCATAAACTCCTGGGCGACACCTTCCCGCGGGCCGTCGAACCCGATCACCTCTCTGTGCATCACCTTCAAGAAGACATGATCCCCAACCTCGAACTCTAAGGGTCGACGTCGCATCTACATAACTCCTTCCCGCCGCTCCGAGCCACGAAGACTCGTCGCATCGCTCACCTTCCTGAGGTGTTTAACCAACCAGACCCGTGATGGAGCCTTCCCACCTCGGTCCAACATAATAGCCGACTCCGCATGACTCCCATACAATGCCTCATGGAGGTCATTCTGCACACTCCTCGCCCCGATAACTCCGTCTGTCAGAGGCGACCCGCTAAGGGCAATTAATCCTCCACTCTTTACGATCCAGACACATGTTCGCAATACGCCCTCTAACACCCGTATGTAATCCATACACACGTAACCCTTCACAACCCCTCTCGCCTTCGTGTAAACGCTAACCCTCCAAGGTCACAATCACCGACAACCAATGGACCGCCTCAATCTAGTCCATGTCATGAATGACATCCATTTGCCTAGCTCCTTCCAAATAATAACACTCCAATGCAATTTCCAAAGGGTATCCAAACCTCGAGTCACTCCCGAATTCCTATCACTCCAACTCTCGGGCCTCGCGCGATAACCATGTCTCAGGTTTTCATCTCTACACATAACTCGGCTTACACTTCGAGCCTCTTACATTTCCTGATTCAACTATGAGTCACATCGACGCAGTCCTAAAGACAACTCAACCCACACTCACCATGAGTGGTGAATGACCATACCACCCACTAGTCCACCATGATGCACCTCGTAGATCTCTCACTCATAATCCCGACCTATCAAGTCAACTCACCCTACATCCTAGGGAAGAACATCTATACTTGGCTTCTCTAAAGGCCTTAACCTCTAAGCCCAAATCCAATGCCGTGTCGAGTACGACAACCCGGCTAAGGTCTCACCGTCGTCAACCCGACGGTCGCCAACCTCACCCATGTCAAGCCCGACAATCAACAACCACAGGGTCTACCTCCTAAGGTCCACCACGATCCGCCGCGCAACCTGACTCCGTCCCTCACTTCTTTGACTCCACACTCCGGCCCCTTCGGGCCTACAGTCCAGGTACCGAAGTGCTTCAGATAGCACCCAAACTCGAAATCAGCTCCCTCCACCCGCATCAGGTGCTGGAGGAAACGAATCGCACACTATCATCGGGCTAATCGGGACCGCATTAAGTCCCAAGTCTTGGGATCCCGTCGGGAATTCCCGCCACTATGCTCAACTCGGCCCTAGTCCAAACTAGTGCGGCGTAAGTCTTCGCTTCTTCCCTAACTAAGAGAAAGCTCTGATCCTCCCTCTTGCTACTAACACCCATTTCCCGATTGTTCCGAGTATCCTCAATCTCTCTATGGTCGTACGCCCCAACCATGGAGTCCATGTCCCATAGGAAATCCTGGCTAACTCGCCTTCAAACGGACAACTTCAGCCATTCTCATGTTTGGCTCAGAATACCTACCTAATCCTAAGAACTACGATTCGAAGATTGACATTCTGCCTCTCTCAACCATCACGCTTCAACTCTCTAGGTCGACTAGCCCTCCTGGTGCCGACACCACGTGTCCTAGAAACCTCCATCTCAAGAAGCTCAAAACTAGCAATTTACTCGAACTTAGTAAGTGTACAAAATTTCTATGGTCTCTACAACTCCGTAAGACGATCCTCAACACACGTTCCCACTGACCGGAGTAGGATCAGGAATGTCATCCACGAAGACTACGATAAACTGATCTAGATAAGGTTGAACACCCTATGCATGAGGTCCATGAATACGCTGGCGCATTCACAATCCAGCGGGCATCACCGTGAACTCAAACTCCGCCTGTAACGCCCTAAACGCCGTCTTAGGGATATCCTCGTTTCTAACCTCAAATTCGATGATAACCAAGGCGGTTGTCTTATTTCAAGTAGACTCGCATCCTCTCAATCGGTCAATAAATCATCGCCCTCGATAATAGGTACCGATTCTTGATTGTAACACTGCTCAACTCCGTCACGCCAATGCACAAGGGTCTTGCCCTCTCTTCGCACTAACCGGCACCATGGTGAAGTGCTCGCCTAATAAAACCCCTTGTCCAATAGCCCTGTAACTCGACTCGGAAGTTCCTCGCAATTTCAATCGTGCCATCCTATGGAGTCATAGAGATGGGTAAAGTACTGTGCGGTAATTCATACCGTCTACAACCCTATGTGGAGGTAGTCCGTGTAGCCTATCCGAAAAAAAAAACATCCACATATTCGCACTACCGAGGATCTGGTCCGACCTCTCCGCCCTCTCTAGGGTAAGGCTCGCTAGCCAACTCGCCAACCGTCCTTGACATTTGAACTCAGATACCGGCCCGGGGCAAAATAATCGTGCCGCTCTCGAAATACAACACGAGTACCGCCCTGCTGCAGGCTAGAACTCTCCCGTGCTCACAATCGATAACAACCTTTGTAAACCGGTCACCAATCCATCCCAAGGATGACATCGAACTCGACATGTTCAAGATCCCGTCCATCGTGAGTAGAGTCCCGAGATCTCTAACTCGCAACCTCGACCTATCATTCTTATTCTCACTTAAACCCTAGGAGAATTACATACAACGACTCCTCTAAGGTCTCTAAATGTCCTGCCCATTTCCACCATATATATAGGCCTCATTTTCAAATTTCTAGAACGCCGTTATCTAATCCGGTCACGAGGTAATCTCCATAGCCTCTAACACCTTCTCGATTCGCATAACCAATGGTCTACCACCATCAGATCTCCTCCCCCGTGAATGTCGGAGGATGATACGCCCTAAACCTCCGGTTACTAGGATCTTCCGTCTACATGCTATACTAGCCTGTACATAAAGATTTGCCGTAATACCCACAAATTCTCGCAAAAAGTCTCATTGATTAAACACCGATCAGGCTCGACTAGTACCTCGTGGACGTCTTTCTATGTCCTCATCCTCTACTAGCCATTTACACAATTAACATGGCAACATGAATCATTTAACTTTCATTCCAGTCTAACTAGTAATGCAGATGCTGATTACTAATAGACTTGGCAACCATGACCGATCGCTGCCCATGTCCTATGGCGCTTAAATTCCAACCACTAGCCTATTTCATTATCCAAATCCCTAAGGTCATAATTCATAACCTTAGTATTCACCCTTTTTCTTATACGCATTACTCCATGCATATAACTTCCTACGCAACTACCGCGCAATCACGATTTCCAATGGTAGTTAAATCCAATACAGTATCTCTAAGGCATAAACACAACCCCGAGATACTAATCATACACATAAACCAATGTATACGCAACCAATTTTGCATTTAAATTATTGTTTTTCAACAAAATTTTATTTTCAAAAATTTTATTTTTGAAATTTTTATTTTTCGAAAATTTTATCACATTTATTTGATTTATTTGGATTTTTAAATATTTTTAAAAATATATATATATATATATATATATATATATTTTTTTTTCTTATTTCATTTCCAATTATTTCCAATTATTTCCAAAGAGCTGAAACACTCCCTATTATACGGGAATCCCCATATTATATGGAATCTCTCACAATCTCTATGGAATCTCTATGCTATTTAAGAATCCCCCATGTTACATAAGAATCCCCCATGTTATTTAAGAATCCCCCATGTTACATAAGAATCCCCCACGTTACATAAGAATCCCCCATGTTATATAAGAATTCCTATGAAGAATTCATTTCCAGGTGAGTCGAAATCATGTCCTGTTTAGCCTGAACCATGTCCTAACGAAGCCTAATCATGCCCGAATGAATCGGGATCGTGTCCGAGTGAGTCGGAATCGTGTCCGAGTGAGTCGGAACCATTTCCGAGTGAGTCGGAATCTGGCAGGGACCACTATATGAGAATCCCCCAAACTATATATAAGAATCCCCACACCACGCTACGCAAAATCCCACATTATATAAAAATCCCCATAATATATGCTTAAAATTATTTTCTTGTCCCAGCCTAACCTGTAAACTCCTCAAATTTTCAAACACTTTATTTGTTTTCCTATGTGCTAATTACTAAGCACACAAACAATCATAACACATACAAATATGGTATTACTATTAATTATTCATCAAACATTCACATGAATACACATCATTTATCAAACAATCACCTAAAACACATCAACACATGCATGCAGTGTCCTAGTGTTATCCCGTGATTTCCTAGGTAATCTCATACCTAAACCGAACATCGAACCACGCCTAGTGGTGATGCTCTTCCTCAACCATGGCCTAAGCCCAAATTTTCTATCTATAGGTTTCCATACACCTATACTCTACATCATACCACCTAGTGGTGATGGATACCCAACCCGAGCTCCCTAGGTATTCGTATACCTAAGCTCGATACAAGCCGTGACGCCCCAAACCCGGGCTGTCCGCTGACACCCACCACAACCCGCGGAATACAAGTGGGAGGCTCAAGCACCCGACGCCACTTTAGGAAGACCCAGTCCCTTTGTACAGTTTACCCAAACAAGACTGTGATATACCGTCCCAAATGTACCCAATATATATGCAATATATATCCACATGACCATCAGTCTAAGGGCAAACATCGCCAATTTACATGCCAACTATGAAACCAACTATATACCCAATAGTTACAAGAGTTAATATTTTTATTCAAACAATACATATATTAAAACTTAAAAGAAATTTCTAATACATGTACAACCACTAAAGCCACATCCCTGCTTTCTTCATAATAAATCTCAGATCGAACCGTCTCTCGCACGCCCCCGATTCAAAAGGGGATCCCACGACGGCGAGCTAAAGCTCAAGAGGGAGAATCCCGGCCCTAAATCGGGCCACTTCACCACCATGCAAGGCGAATGTTCCAAATTAAACACACATTCAAGCAAACGCATGATCCTACTAATGTCTACATGACCAACTCGCATCCCGAGTCCTCACTTAATTCTCTCACACTCTGCAGCTCTTAGACATGAGAATTATCGTGTTATTAAGTGGGACAACCTCTCCGATGAATATATATCAATTGGGCCATCCGACGATCGATATATATATTATTTGTTCAGGACTACCCTCCGAAGGAATAAATACCAACCGGGCGTCCGACGTGTTGGGATGATAGTCGCTTATTCAGCACACTCTCGATGAATATCAATCAGCCAGCCCGACGATTGATATTTTTGGTTTGTGGACTACCTTCCGATAATTAATATTTTAGATCGCTTCTCCTAAAACAAGCTTCTTAAGAACTACCTACGACTCACCTATCTCTCTAGGATACCATATGAAATGCATTATGATGCCATTTCAATAATTCATATAACATATATGTATTTATACATTTTATCACATCAAAATTCAGCTCACTTGGCTAATGATCAAATACGAGCAATTTAATTTAAATCACCTTACCAAACCCATATTTTCACAAGAATATATTTCTCTTAGAACACCGTTCTGAATAGTGAAACCCTCCGTTACTATTCCCGAAAAATCACAAATCAACTGGCTCAATTTAGTGAACCGCAATCACCCGCCATTCCCTGCCTAATGCACACCAAGCAACCATTTACCTAAGGTTAACACAAACCACACTCCATCGGAATGGACTGTCACTGACAAATTTACAAAGCCTCCTGTTTAAAAGAATTTTGATAATTTCATCCAAGCTTTGGGACCGATCCACGCCCCATTCCCTGCATTTTCCATACAACAATGATTTAAAACAACATTTTCAGAATTTAAAGACCCAACAGCCCCTCTAAATTTCAAGGGCCACTGGCCATCCAAGAAAATCCCAAAATTTCCACAAGCTCCTGGGCCCTCCCATGTTTTCAAGACCCATCAAACGGCCCCTCACTACTAAACCAACCAAACATCGAAAAACCCTTAAAATGGGAATAAAAACACAAGGGAGAAAACTTGCCTTCTTGAGTTACAAAAACCTCAAACCTCGGGTCCACGGTAGCTCGGCTCCGCAGAGAACATTTCTCCTTCTATCCTCCGTGATTCACAATCCGCCGAATCAGAACCTGGGAGTAGCTCTCTCTCTCTTCTAAAACTCTCTCAAAATTCGGGAAATTTCACGCATCAAGAATGGCTTTCACGCTTTTGGTCTTGGTCCATTTAAGAAGACAAGTCACTATTTACACTCCGCTTTTAAAGTGACTTAAAACATATCTCTTATAATGCCCATTATGTCCCTCTTACCGTATTTGATGTTCTGCACTACTTCCTATTGCCCATTTTCATTATTTACCATACCAATTTATGGTACATGAGCATATCCGTGCCTTTCGTCAGATCGGTACAACCCACACAAGACCTAACAAATGACATGCCCTCGAAAAACGCGTCGACTCCGATCGGGCTCAAAAATTACGAAATTTTACGTGTTAACTAGATTTCGCGAGACGATTCCAACCCAGACAATCCGCTTCACATCCGAGATCTAGAGAATTATCAACATTTTTAACTGCATTACAATTTCAGAATCGTTCTTCACGATTTTGCCCTCTATTCCAGAATTGAAATTTCTGCCCACAAGAGCCAAGGTTTTGAAAATGTTTTCGTGTTTTGAAAAAGCCCCCACCCTAAAATGATTTAATGTTTTATTTAAAGGTGCACGAGTTATTTTAATAATTTAAATGCCATATGAACTTTATAACATATGATATGTTTAAATGTTATAGAAATGCGTCGTCGAGGCCATCCAGCCAAGAGGAGAGTTCCTATAGGTTGTTCGCTTCCGGGGCCTGAGGAACATATAGATTAATCTCATCGTCTTATTCCACCTCCCGTTCATTCAGAGCATTCATAGCTGTGACCATCACTGCCCTCCGCAGCTAGCGAGGAATATACTCGTCGATTAGATGGCTCAAATTTTAGCCACAACATCGGTCACTCTGGAGCACGATGTTGTCCATTGAGAGTACAAATTTAGGCAAGAAATTATGTACTTTAATAGGGATCCCTTAAAAGGCATGGTTGTGGCTAGAGGGTAATGAGAGGGTGTTCAATGTTAAGGATGTCCGGCTGCGATGGTGACATATTCTCGCTTCCTATTAAGAGACAAAGCACTTGACTGTGGAAGGCAAGATAAAGACGATTATTTCCAAAGGGTGTCTCGGACTCGCCTTAAAGAGGAGTTTCTAGAGAAATTCTACCCACGGTTTATAAAGATCAAAATTGAAGAATTTTTCAAGCTCGAGCAGTGACCATGTCGACAGACATGAAAAGAAGTCTCTGAACTAGTGACATGTTCCTCTATTTTGTGACCATGAGGCACAGTGCAAGAGGTTTGTAGTGGGCCCGAGAAAGAGGTTAAGAGCATTTTAAGGCCGCCCTCATACCAATATGGGACAGTGGTCCCAGGTCACATCGATAGAGGAGCTCGGATCGCTCCTCGACGCATTGCGGTTCGCAAGGCTAAAGAGAGATGGATCTACTTAGACTCAGGGTGGATCCAATAAAAAGTCAAAGAAATGAGGAAAACCACCATGGGTGGCTGTAAGACAGTCAGAGGCGCTAGATCTAATCGAGTTCAAGAAACCACCGACCGGAGCTTTTCGACCCCAAGACAGCAATGCAATAAGTGTGGAAGGTTTCATAGTAGGGAGGTGCACGGGTAACCGATGTTTGTTACGTATGTGGACAAATAGACATTTTGCAAAGGAATGCCTACGCTAGCCTGCAAGATATGGTCGCCCACAAAGGGCACCAAAGACAGCAGGCCATTTTCACTCAGAGGTCGGATCGTAGAGGGGCATCCGCAGAGGTTCTACTCCTTCCAAGAGACCTGAAGCACCAATGTGTAGAGGTCAGCCACCCAGAGGACCTCTAGACCGACCTATGACCTGGGCTGCAGTATTTAAGGCTACTCCACAGATGTCGATATCAAGCCCCGATGTCAGGATGTATGATTTAGCTCCGACCGTGATGCTCATATTCTTATGCACTCCTGAGCTACACATTCTTTATTTCTACGGGTTTATTTCAAATGTTAATGTGGAGTCCCAACCTATAGACTGCAGCATAATGGTATCTCTTCCGCAGGATTCAATTCGCTTAGTAGAGTGTTTATATGGATAGCGTGGTGATTACTGAGGCCGTGAGTTTCCGCGCACTGGATATTAGACATCTATGACTTTTTTATGTTATCTTGTGCATGGATCGCTATCTGTGCATCATGCTGCAAAGGATTTTATAGAAAAGAGGTTAGCTCCGCATCAAAGTATGCATGCGGTTGTGTTCTATGGGTTACTGGCTATAATTACCTAATGCATTATGACAACTAAGAAGTGCCAGTAAGATGCTATGGAAGTCATATCGTGGGTACCTAGCTTATGCCATCGAAAGTAGGGATATGGGTAAATGACCGAAGACATTCAAGTAGTCGAGAATTTTCTGATGTATTTCCCAAAGGATCTTCCGTATACCGATAGAGAGATTGGATTTTCAAATTGAATACCCCAGATTAACCAATTCCTAAGGAACCTTACAGGATGGCCTTTTAGAGTTGAAAGAATCAGCACAGATGCAAAGAGCCAGGAGTAAGGGTTTACGCCGAGTACTTCGCCTTGGGGAGCTCCTATTCTGTTTGTGAAGAAAAAGGATGGAAGTTTGAGATTGTGTATTGATAACATAGAGTTGAATAAAGTGACAATACGAAAGCAATACCCTCTTCCACGAATTGATGATCTTTTTTATCAATTACAGGGAGCGAGGGTATTTTCGAAAATCGATCTGAGGTCAGGTTACCATCAATTAAAGATTCAAGTTGTGAGGATGTTCCCAAGATGCCTTTAGAACACGGTATGGGCATTACAAGTTTGTCATGCCATTTGACTAACTAATGCCCCAAATGCAGGATCTTATGAATAGGATCTTTCAGCCTTATTTAGATCACTTTGTTATAGTATTCATTGATGACATTTGATCTATTCAAACAAAGAAGGAAGACCGCGAGGAGCATCCGAGAGTCGTTTACGTATTCAGGAAAATCGCCTGTATGCCAAATTCGCTATGCTACCAAGTTAGACAAAGGTTGCCTTCAGACATGTGATTTTTTCACCAGAGGGATTTCTATCGATCCTCAAAAGATCGAGGCACCGTGAACCGGAAACCACTTACGAATGTGAATGAGATACTTGGGTTTTCCGGTTTTGGTACTATTGAAAATTTGTTGAGGATTTTCTGCCAGCGCCCTTGACTAAATTGACAAGGAAAGAGGAAAAAGTTTGTATGGTCGAGGCATGTCAAGAAGCTCGATGAACTAAAACAAATTGTTCCGGCCCCGCCTACACTTCCATCGCAAGGTGATGGATATACGTTGTACGGATGCTTCCAGCAGGCTTAGGTGTGTGTTAATGCAACATGAAAATGTGATAGCATATGCTTTTAGACAATTGAAGAAGCATGAGCAGAATTATCCGACACACAACCTAGAGCTGGCTGTTGTAGTCTTTGCTCTACGGATATGGAGGCATTACTTATATGGGGTTCCATGCAGAATTTTTACAGATCACAAGAGCCTGTAATATTTATTCACACAGAAGGAGTTAAATATGAGACGTATGGCATGGGTCAGCCTCCATTAAGATTATGAGTGCACTATTGAATACCATCCGGGAAAGGCTAATGTGGTAGCTGATGCTCTCAGTAGGAAATCTACGAGTTCCATATCTCACTTAAAGGTTGTATACCTCCCTAGACTTGTGGAATTGAGGTCTTTAGGTGTGAGACTGTGAGTCGACCGACACCGGAGCTTACTAGCTACATTTCATGTTCGTCCCAGATCGATAGATAGGATAAGGAGCCATGTGACTCCAAGATCCAACCGTGATTAAGTTGAAAAGGGAAGCAGAGTCTGCGCAACTAAAGGGATTTTCAGTACGAGCAAATGGTACATTGATGACGGGTCACGTGTCAGGCGACTGGGACAGGAGAATTAAAGAAAGAGATTATGGAAGAGGCTCACTCTTCTGCATTTGCGATGCATTCGGGAAGCACTAAAATGTATCATACCTTGAGGGAACACTACTGGTGGAGGGGTATGAAGAAAGATGTTGTAGAGTTTGTCTCTAGATGTCTCATTTGTCGCCAAAGTCAAGGCCGAAAAGCATCAAAGACTAAGTAAGGCTCTTACAATTTCTTCCGATCCTCGAAATGGAGAAAATCACGTATGGATTTTATGGTAGATCGCGCATTGCCGTGAGTGGTTATGATGCGATATGGGTGATTGTTGATAGATTGACGAAATTAGCTCATTTCCTACCTATGAAAAATAGTGACTCAGTTAAGAAGTCACGAAGTTGTATAAAGAGATCATGATCTCACGATATGCCAGATCGATAATATCGCATGCAGATCCACGGTTTACTTCCCGATTCTGGCCCAGCTTACAGAGAGCTTTGGGTACTAGATTACATTTCAAGACGGCTTCATCCCTAGATCGATGGTGGCTAATCCGAAGAACCATGCGTACATTGAAGATATGCTTGTACTGTGTGTTAGATGCTGAAAAAGAAGTCGATAGACATTTACCATTAATGGAGCTTGCCTACAACAATAGTTATCAAATAATCACATTGAAATAGCCTTACGAGGCCTTATATGGAAGGAAGTGTAGGACTCCATTATGTTGGGATGATAGGTGAGAGAAAATTGTTAATCCGTAAATTGTTGGTGCACGATGTATAATGTTAAGGCTATCAGGATAGATTAAAGATAAAGACAAGATCGACGTAAGTTATGCCGATAACCGAATGAGAGATCTGGAATTTCAGGTATTTATGAGGATATCACCGTGGAAAGGGGTGTTGCATTCAGAAGAAGGGAAGTCCTCGCATGGGACCTGAGGATTGTGGAAAGAATTGGGAGGTAGCTGTGATCGGCTGAGGTTGCCACCTCGACCGCCGTAATACATGATGTCTTTCATGTTTCTATTCTTCGAGTGCATATATCGATCCTTCACATGTGCTAAGAGATCAATCTATTGAATCAAAGAAAACTTGACTTATGAAGAAAGACCTGCCTTCAGATTGCTGATCGAAAGGATCGTGTTCTTCGAACAAAGGATTCCTTGAAGGTGCTATGGATGAATCACTAGCAGAGATGGGGCTAAATAATGAGAACGTGAAGATCAAATGCAACCCAAAGATCCACACCGTTCTGAATGCATGATATTTAAATTTCGAGGATGAAATTTATATGAGGTGAATTGTAAGACCCCGAATTTACAATATGAATAGTAAATTTCATTAATCGGGCTAGGTATTTGATTGGAAATAGTCAAATGAATAGTAATTTTCGAAAAACAAGCCCCGAAAATAAAAAAATGTTCATAATAATGTATTGAGTCTAAAGAAGCTGAAATAGATTAAAACGAAATTATGTTAAGGGGTGAAAATGTAATTTTTTCTGAAAAAGGGCAAAACGGTAATTTGTCATAGAAAAATCTGAAATTTTTCTAGATCTCAGATGATGAAACAGACTTCCACCGCTGAATTCATCTCGCGAAATATACACCAAATGCCAATTTCGTTGAATTCGAGACAAATTCGACTTTCATGAAATTTTGAGAAGATCGCATCGAGCTGACTCGAAACGATATTTTTAGAAAATCCCAAAATGTCAAATATTTAAAGACTTTGTATTTACATAGATGGAACCTAAAACCGACAAAATAAATTGTTTAGAGCGAAAACGGAATCGAAAAGTGTGACACGAGGCGCGACTTCGGCCACGCGGTCTAATAAATTAGCAACATCCTAAAAATATCTAAAGCTCTCATTCGTCTTAGCCAAACCGTAAGAGAGAGAGTAAGAGGGAGAGAGAGAGAGAGGTGAGAGAAAAGCTGATCTTCTCTTCGACCACTAGATTTCATTTGGCCTAACATCTCGTTAGGTCGAGAATTAAAGTTAATCTACGCGACGAGGTCTACGCGTGGGTACCAGAATCACAAGATTCTACCAAGGTCCAAGGTTCAGGTTTTCACGGAAACTGAGAAAAGGCGGTGTCCCGGGAAAGCACGCCATTTGAGGTAGAGTTTTTCTCTTCTACTCCTAAGCACTTCGGGCCAAGGGCATGGGTGTATCAGCGGAGATGCTATCCAGCTTTGTTTTCCACCCCATGATCGTATTTTAGGCTTATAATCCGCCACTCATCCGACTAATATGATTCAAACTAAGCAACTAGACTGATAAGAGAACATTTCTCCTTGAAATGGGTCTATCCCAATTCCGACCCATGTGGACTCCAAAATGCATTCAAAGTGGAGTTATGTTAAGGTAGTTAAACTGGTTTCGCTTACTCCATGACCGTATTTAATATAACTTGGTCATCACTCATCCGACCGAGTGATTCAAATTGCTAAGTAAACTAGACTGATAGGAAAACATTACACCTTGAAATAGGTCTATCCAAAGTCCACCCATGGGACTCAAAATGCATTCAAAGTGGAGTTATGTCTGCAATTTTTCTCGTTCGCTTTTACGACTCCATGACTCGTATTTTGCCATAACTTGTCAATATCATCCAATTAAGTGATTCAAATATCTAAATAAACTAGATCATAGAGAACATTTCTCCTGAATAAGTCAACCAAATCTACCAATTGACTGAATGCATTCAAACGGAGCTATGTTCAAAACAAGCCAAGTTATGTTTGAAAACCCAGTAATCCCACAGCTAGATATATCTGAGTTTTTGATCCGATGGTGATTCTAGTTGGAGAAGAACCTCTAAGAACCGTATCTCAAAATCTCGACAAAGAACAAGTGTCAAATTATGGATTAAGACCCCGAATCGTATCACATCAAGCTCTAGTGTGTAGAGTAAATTGACCAACAGGAATGAAAATGTCATAACTTTTCCGTCCTGCCTGCTTAGTTCTTGGACTTTATGGAGAGCTCATTGAGTCAAGATTCTATACTTATTCATGAGTACAGGGGGTGACTGTGAACATGGCTGAAAATTTATGCTTTGTACCATGTAAGTTGTTTCGTTATGTCTATGGAATAGCCGGAGCTTTGGGCTGACCACTTCATGGCATGTCAGGCTATCAGATGGGGTAGTAATTGCCATGAGTTAGCATAACAAAATCATGAGAACAAAAGAGGTTGAGTTCAATTGATTTTAATCACTGGAAGTGATTAAATGCTTATGATCGCCGAAAGTATAGTATAGTTAATGGTTTAATTGAACAAGATTAAGGTAATGGATGTTAATGGATTTTATGGATAATGTGACTCTCAGAGGAGGAAGGTGATAAAGGACAAGGGTGGAGGTGGAAATTTTGTTTAAAAGAGAAAAGGGTTTAAATGACAAAGGTGAGGGAAATGTAATGCCAGAAAATATATATATATTAATGTTTACTAATGTATATGTTTTCATATCTATGCTATAAATGTTCAAATGAAAAAGAAATGTGGCTTTCATGACTTTAAATTATGTTGAGAAAATATGAAATGATTATGGTTTCCATAGTTTTATAAAGCATGATTTGTCATATGAAATGAAAATGTTTATGAATGCATATTTTATATATACATGTTTATATGAAAATGTTTGAATCCATGGTTATCCTATGTTACAAAGATAAAGTTTAAGGGAAAGCTTCCACTAAAGTACTTCGACGCATGGTATATGAAAGGGTTAGATTTTTTTAGAGGGAAGGAAGAGGATGCATATTGCCATGCACGTGAAAAGTACTCAAAAGCTTTTACTAACGCATAATGTGATTTATTCCATAGTGCAATGGTATTTAAAAGAAAGGCACGATTTATCTGAGGTTCTCGGGCCATCTATGATCGTGAAGACTGCTTCCTCATAGGTCTTCATGGGCCAAATGATGGTTAATCTAGAGGGCACGCATTTGAGGTTCCTCAGCTACTCCAAGTGATCGAAGACTGCTTCCTGAGGTTCTTTCATGGACCAAATCAAGTGGTTAATCTAAGAGGCGGGTTCCATTGGATATGACGGATTCAAAAAGGAAAAGAAAGTATATTGAAAAGGTATGTTGATACAATTGTTTTATACATTGTATTTGAACTATATGGAAAATAAAGTAAAGTAAATGTTTATAGAAATGAGATCTCTATACAATTGTTTTACACGTTGTATTTGAATAGAAAGGAAAAGAACAAAGTAAATGTTTATGGAAATGTGAGATCTCTATACAATTGTTTTACACATTATTTGAACTATATCTGGAAACATTATTTTCCTATGAATTGTACTCTCACTGAGCTCCTTTAGCTCACCCTTTTTCCAAATGTTTTATAAAATGTTTTCAAGGGCAGAGACTAACGTGCAGTTCGAGCATCCTCCGGGCCAGTGACACTCCACCTCACGTGACGACCACCTTTTTGAAAATGTATAGTTTTTATCTAAATAACTACTTGCACACCTTTATTTTGTAATGCATATAGGTTTTAAAAAGATTGTTTATATATCTATAATGTTCAGAAAATGATTTTAAAGTTTGATTTGAAATTGGTCGTGTGACCTTTCGCTGTCCCATCATTGACGTGGGATTAAATAAATCGTTTTATTACAGGTGTTGTAAATTGGGACATGTCTGAAAAACAGAGGAAACTCTACCCGATTTTCTATAAAGGGTTTAATGTTAAAAAAAAAAAAAAAAATGTGTCCCACCATGTTTCATAAGATTTTAATGGTAAATAACTGTATAAATGGGTTCGCTCCACGGATTCACTTTTAAAAAGGTTTAAAAGAAATGAAAAGTTTTTTTTTTTTCTAATCCGTAGGAGTGCTGGGAGGGTCCCCCGAGTTAGGAAAAAGGAAACTCGAGTTGGGTCCCTTCAACATGGATCTAATCAGTTACTTGTAGAATAGAAACCTCTTTCTAAGATTTGGGTGTTTTTCCTTTTCAGTACCTCATACCCATTTCTTAGGACTGAAGACTTCTTGCCCCTATAGACAGGATATTGCAAGTCTTCTCCAATCTAATTGGTAACTCATCCTTCTAATTTTATAAGATCCTCTCATCAGATTGAGGAGAAACCTCTTATCAATTAAATTGATACATCATCCAACTATCCTCACACCATGAGTAAGTTAACGATCTATCTAAGTGATCTAACGAAGTTCAGTAGTTTCATAATATTAGTCTAACATAACCCCAAGTAACTGCTCCACACTCTCAAGAATCTCCATCTCTGTCACTCAGAGGGCTTCCTAGAAATTAGAGCAAGATACAGTCCTTTTCTGGGTACAAGCTACTAATATTCTAAACAATTATCTTTAAGAACAATACCAATTAAATAAATCCAAACATTCAAACTATGGCCTTCTTTCAAGTTGAGTAGAAAATAATAATCAACATCTATCCATTTCCAGATGGAGCTGCTTTTCATACGGATCACAACAATAGTGACTAATCGACTGCATAAATTCACTAAAATTGCAAGATTTAACCGAAATAAATGAACTCTAGAAAATTTTCAAATTCATTTAATTAGACAGCAATGAAAAACAAAATTTTACAGTGAACCAAGATTGAAACTTCACACTAGATTATTGTTCAATCCCAAAAAGAACTTGCTACAATGCTACTCTAAAAACTAAACAAAATAAAAGAAAATTAAAAGAAAAATAAAAGAAAAATAATATACAAGAGTCTCCAGCTACCCAGAAGTTCATGGTTTGGCGGAAGCTGCGCATAGTGCCCTAAATGTGTCTATTTATAGATTTTCAAATGATGGGCTGCACTTCTAGGCACTAATTGTAGATCCCCAAAAATTATGGCCCAATTAGTAACTTTGTCGCGACATAGAAAGTTCTATCGCGGCATAGTTTTCATTTATGTCGCCCAACGTCTTGTTGTGGCATGCACTTTCTGTCACAACATATTTTTGTGCTCTCTTCTTGAATTATGTCACAACAAAAGTTGGCAATGTCGCGACAATTCTTGGATACCTTGCAGCTTAAATACTTGAATAGTGTGTCGCTAATAACAAATTCTTTTCAGAGCAACTAAGTTTCCTTTCATCAGCTACCGTTTGTGCTCAACATGAATTTTTCGTGTCGCGCATGCAGCTTCTCGAGCCTTCTCGCTTCTTTTATGTCGCTACCTAGCTTCCAGTTGTTGTGATAGAATTTTGCCTTGAGTTCTTCATTCATTGTCGCGACGTGGTAAAGAGTGTTGCGACATTCTTCTTGTGGTTCTTTTCAACCTTTGTCACGACTGAGTTTCTCACAATTGCCTAGGTCTGTTGTCGTGACAGACTTTTTCTTTGTCATGACCTAATCGTCTTTTATCTTGGTCATTGGCTGAACTGTTTGTTGCAACATTAAAGTCTTTTTCGTGATATATTTGTCTTAGTTGGTCTCATGTCTCTTCCATTTTTTGTCGCGATATAAAACTTTTCTATCGCTGATGTAAATCTCTACTCAGATTTTTATCAAGCCGCGACATAATCTTTCTTTTTGTTACACAGAGATTTCGCTCGCTTTAACTGTGTAACAACATAAGTTTTTATGTCTTTCTTCTCAACTTATGTCGCAACAATAGTCGTCTTTGTCGCAACATAGTTCACTTCAACCTCATGTTGTGTTTGTCGCGACTTAAAAATTCTATGTCACGACAAAGTCTTCTTATCCTTCATTACTGACTCTAAATGTTGTGTTGCAACATAGTTTTCTTTTGTCGCGACATATAATCTGCCTTAGTCTTGTCATAAGCTAAAATATATGTCGCAACATATAATCTGTAGGAGCTTATCTTGATTCGTCTCATCGCTTTTTGCTATTTTCTCGTCATTTACATGTAAATTTTTCTGTCAGACGTAGTCTTCTTACCCTTCAAAGCTAATTGTGGATTTTGTGTCGCAACATAGTTGTCTTTTGCCGCGACAAAGCTTTTCTGGTATCTTCAATTCTTTATGTCGCGACGTAGCTGTGAGATGCATGCGACAGACAGTTTCATTGCTAGCGTGCTTTATCGTTGTCGACATTTGTTAGGAATGTCGCGACATTCTTCTTTATGAACTTCTCCAACTTTGTCGCAACATAAAAATTCATTGTTGCGATAGAAATCAATCAGTCTATCTAAAATCATGTCACGACAGTCTTCATTTCTAGCTTGAGTTCAGCTTGATCCTTGTTGCGACATAACTCCTGTTGGTTCTATTGGGATTCTGTTGCGACATTCTGAAACTATGTCACGATAGAGAATTTTGCTCTGGCCAATTTTCTTCTTTTCTTACTAAAATTATCTCCTTTTCATTTAAAACCTGCAAAACAAGAAGTTGGTGAATATTCCATAATTCAACATAAAAACGAATCATAAACTTCTGTAATGTTTTAAAATGGATTAAAAATATATGAGTTTAGGACTCATCAAATTTCCCAAACTTAAAGTTTTGCTTGTCCCTAAGCAAAGAAAATAACATTTTGTTTGTCCTCAAACAATTTAGCTTTTATTTTTAAGGACATTTTTCTATTGAATCCACAATTTGGTAGGAAACATAGTTAGTTGTAAAATTACTTCTAAATATGTTTCCAATATAGAATTAAGAAGATTTTCAATGAAGTTCACTAAAAAACCAAGGAATTTCTATTGTGTAAACAATTCAATTATTCAACCCTGATTTGTGACTGTGTGATGGTCTTCTCTCTTCTTCCTTGGCATATTAGTTAATCTTCTAGGATATTACTCAGATAGCATGCTTCTCCTTTATTCTTTAAAGTCCATATGCTTGTTTGTCATATTAATCTTCACTAATGTAAGCATATACCACCTTCATAATCAATTAGGTTTTTTAAGCTTATAATGTGAGGCTGAGGTAATTTGGTAGGTAATAGACAATTTAGACTCAATTTCATCCAGATTTCATTTACACTTTGACATACTTGCCTTCACATGCATTCTTCACTTTTTCCATTCATGTCAACTCTCTAACTTCCCCATTTGTTTTGGTGCATCTTTCTGCATACTCTCAGGTGTTTTTCTTAACTCTTCACATTCTTACATCAGAAACTCTCTTCCTTATCTTAGAAGCTTTACTTTTCATCTTCTATCAAGGTTTTAAATAGTGCAATGTTTTCGCCTCTTTTAAGCTTTCTACTACCCTTAAACGAACTTCAAGTTAGTAACTCCCATACCACCGCATTAGGGTACTAGATCGTCGAACACCCTATGACTCCAATTGTTCAAGGGAGGAAGGCTACAAGACCAAACTTAATTCCACCTTTGACACTTTTTCTTTTCACACCTTCTTTCCTCATTCTGTCATCTTTTCTCATCTCAATTTATTTTTCTGTCTCAACCCTTCTTATCCTTCTTTGTACTTTGAAATAATATTCCCCCAAACTTGTTCTCTTCCATCATTGATGTATTTGTCATGTAATCTAAGCAAATAAGGGCTCTTTACTGTAGGATTATGTTCAAAGGAGGATCTAGGCTTTTCATTTGTTGGTTAATGATGAGGTAGGCTATTAGCTCAAATAAGGAACTAAGGTGTAAGCTTATGCATATTAATAAGGTAGGCTTTGAAAGGTTCAATCTTCCAAGAATGGCCTATATCACTTCCTTTTAGTGGTATTGTTTAGGGTTTCATTCGACTAATAATCTAACAAGTTCTAGGACATTCGAGATTTAACTGCGGATAGATCCCCGTAAGATGTCCCTAATCTTTAGCACAACTGCTTCGCAGATACTTCAATTAGTGCGCTAGTTTATCAGGGTTCATAATAACTAAGCGGTTTATAAAATATAATTACATGTCTTATTTTTTCCATCAAGTGGTTGCAATCTTCCTCATTCTTGAAGTTCAACACATTCATCAATATCTTCACAACTTTTTTTTTCAATTCATTGTATCCTACCCTAATTCATCTATCAAATTCTTGTTTGGTATCTAAATATGTTGCTATGCTATTTTACAAGTGCAAAGCTTATTTACATTAGACCATTTAATCCAAATAAGCTTAACACAGCAACATTTCAATTCCATAATCATTCACCAAACAATTCACAGTTATTCAGCAATTTAAACCAAGAAAACTGGGTTCTTCATTATTCTGAAAAGTTATTTACTAAATCTCATCAATTTCTAATTATTGAACACAAAGGAAAGGAAATAGACAATAAACACACAAAAAAACAAAAACCAAATGAGAGTGAACACCAATTTTTGTCAAGAATTTTTTTTTTTCTTATTGAAGTATTTAAGTGTAAGGCATATGGTTACAAAGAAGGAAAAAGGGAAGAACTACAGGGTAAACTATTTTCTTTTTCTATCATGCCTATGGGAGGAATGCAGATTCACCGGGTTCAAATCCTCAGAATCAGTCAGAAGAAGATAACTCAGAATCTGGGACTGCGGGCCGCCGACCGCTACCTTCTTCACTTCACACGTGACCACTCCACAGCAATACTCATTGATGATATCATTTTGTTCCCGCTTAATAGGAGTTCGTGGTTCCCTCAAACTCACCCTAGGCATAGTACATTTTTATCATGTTGTTGTTAATCATATCTAAGCTTTCGGTCCAACATTTTTCCCTATAGTTTAAGGTGCCCTCCATTTCCCTGTCCATTTTCTCTATGAGAAGTCTTATTTATTTATGATGTTCCTTGTACAGATACCCAAAAGCATCTGCCTTCTGTAGCATGTTCTTCTCCATGCCATCTTCTCTCTCTTTCATGATTTTTATGAGCTCACCATCCCTCCTTAGCTGATCTGAGATGAAGGCATCTTCTCTTGCCTTAATTTCTTCACTCAGTTCTCTTTCTCTTGTTTCCCATATGCTTTTCCACTCTTCATCTATCTCGTTTAGCCTTCCGCATTCGATCCTCCTCCGAGCTTTCCCGCATCAATATATTCATCTCTCGGGCCAGAGCTGGATCCGAATCCGCTTGTCCCTCTCGCATTTCGCTTCACTGCTTTTAGCATATCTATTAATTCACAAAGAAGGTTACCTTAATGCTCTAAGCTCAAATTTATTCCCGATGGACTTGTCTCACTTCGGGAGGGTCGAATCAGCTCACACTTCTCTACTCGTTGTTGCTCCTGAGCCACTGATCTCGTATTTGATGGCTTTTACATCATCTCTATTCTCTTCCTCAATTTATGCTATCTCTCTCTACCTCTGTTCTTAGGCCCTTTTGTGATTCCTATCAATGTCAGGGGTGAGGTTCTAGGGCAATTTTATTCTTCCTCCTAGTCGCCTTCCACAACACCCAAGATACACAAATTTAGTGATCACGTCAAGGAGGTACTCAGTCCCCTATATCCAATTCTCTATAATAACTCAAAATCGAAGCTTTCTATGATTTTCCCACAATAAACTTCGCATTAGAATCTTCCTCAGATGGCATACAATAGTACTGCCTCCTTCTCCCTAACTGTACTCAAGTGCTTAGTCGGAAAAATAACTGAACAAATGAAATAAAACCAAACCTTGGCTTGTTCAATCAACGACCCCCTTGTAATAGACTCGTGTGGGATTTTCCTAGTTGCATTCCACTTCCCCTTGCCATAAGTCAGCAAGTCTACAATCTTCTGGAAGTCTAGTTCCTTGACCAGTTTCTTGAATTTCGACCCATTCTTCCTTCCATTCAGATTGTAGGTTTGGTCTGATTCATTCCCCCCGCGAAAGAGATCCACTTACCTCCGATATAAACCGCCTTGTCCTTCATACCCACCATAATAGTGACAGAATTCTTACTACATCTACAAAACCAGACACAGGCTCACAAAAAGAGAAGCCATCCTCTCTTCTTAATAATTTCTTGGAATAGGGAGATCCACTTGTTGAAACCCCTTTTGCCTATGAAACCTCTATGTTGCGCCTTGTCTCCAGCACATAAGCTAACTTCTAAACCCACCGCGCTTTTCTTTCACCGTGCTCGCTCCAGTTTCTTAGCTCCCTTCCTTTCTTGTTTCTTCCATTGGTTGCTCAGCTAATTCTAGCTTCAAATTTCTTTCTTCTTCTTTCTATTTTTGCTCAATCGCTTTAGACTCCGCTTCTTCCTACTCTCGCATACTCTTCCATGATTTCGTTTAGGTTCTAACCAGTACGAAGGCTCAAACATCATCAAGAGGGTTTTCGGGGATCTGAAGATTTTCAAAATGAGGGAAGAGACGGGTGAAGCAAGGCTCAGTGCTGATTAGTTGATGAGGCAAGTGGCCCTTCAGGTTTCAAACATGATCTATTTATAGGCTCACTATTGGTTGTACCATCATTAAATGTCGCGACAAAAACTAGCCTCTAGTTTATTCCCTTTTTAATTTTATGTCACGACATAGAAAAGTAATGTCGCGACATTTTTTTTTTTAAATCAATTAAACCTAGGTTAGTCCATTGTTGCGACATAGCAAAAATTGTCGTGACATAAAATGTGATGTACTTATGTCGCGACAAAGAGAGAAATTGTAGCGAAAAAAAACTCTCTTTGCAATATCAATTTAAAGCCAACTTGGTCGCAACATAGAGAAAATTTGTCGCGACATAAAAAAGACAAAGATCTATTCGAATCAAAAGATGTCGCGATAGAGAAAAGCATTGTTGGACACAGTTTTTTGCTCCTCCACTTAAATTATGTTGCGACATAGAAAAATTGTGTCTCAACAAAATTTCCTGAGGCTTCTAAAAGACTAACTCGATCTTTGTCGTGACATTAAGAAACAATGTTGCACATGAGTTTTGGTAATATTGTCGCAACAATGAAAAAAGAAATTCTTAGAGTTGCACAATTCACATTTTTCAATCAAGCAACATTCAAAGCATTGTGTATTCATTCATACCAATCAGAACATACTTGTGAAAACACATCTAATCATCAAAGAACTTCAATTCACATATAAACAATCACATTTCATTTCTTCACTCAAAATGATCCAACCAGATGATATTCAGAGTATTCAAATAATGAGAACAACAAAGCTACTATTCATTTTCTACTCTAAACAAAATTACATTCCCCCAAATTTCAACTATGCATTATCATTAAAAAGCAAGTTAGGGAAATCAAAATACTCCCTCAGAGCAATTCTCGCATCATCACCTGAGAGTGTTCTTTCTAATAAAATTCATTTCTAATTCAGCTTCATTGTCCCTGAAAAATTAGCAAAAACAACAAATAAAACTTCTAACAAAAGTAAAACTAACTTCAAACACACAAAACTTAACCAAAACAAACTAGCCATGAAAATTAAAAATTGTTTGGGTTGCCTCCCAACAAGTTGCTCAGTTTAATGTCTTTAGCTAGACATTTGCTGCATAATGTTTTCTTTTTAGCAAACTCTCTTCCTTCTCTTCCAAATCTGGTTCACTCTTCATTTATGTTCCCTTCAAGGTAATACTTCAATCTCTGACCATTCACTTTAAATTCACATCCAGAATTATTTTTTAGTGTCACTACTCCAAAGGGTGTACAAGTTACTACTATATAAGGACCACTCCATCTTGACTTCAGTTTTCTTGGAAATAACTTGAGCCTGGAATTATATAATACGACTTATTCCCTTGCTTTGAATTCCTTCCTCAAAATCTTTTGATCATGCCACTTCTTTGTCTTATCTTTGTAGATTCTTGCATTATCATAAGTTCCATTCCTCAACTCTTCTAGTTCATTCAATTGGAGTAATCTTTCTTCTTCATACTGAAGTCACACTCAGTTTCGAAGGGCCCACATAGCCTTGTATTCCAGTTCTAGGGGGAGATGACAAGGTTTTCCAAATACAATTATGTATGGGAACATTCCAATGGGAGTTTTGTAAGCAGTTTTATAAGCCCACGATGCATCATCTAGCTTTATAGACCAGTCTTTTTTCCTTGTAATCACAGTTTTCTCCAGAATTTTCTTGATCTCCTTATTGGAAATTTTTGCTTGCCCATTTAGATACATAATCCACAGCTAGGAGAATGTATAGATTTCCAAATGATGATGGAAAAGGTCCCATAAAGTCTATTCCCTAAACATAAAAATTTACACCACTCAAGATCACATAGGGCATTTTCATTTCTTCCGCATGTCATTCATTCTCCGTATTTATCACAATGATTTACCAATTCGAAACACCCTTGTGAATGTAGAATAGGCTGTTAAAACCTCGATCGATAATTTATTGTTTCATTCCTACAAATGTCCTCCGCTATGGTGATGATTGGCATTTATCAATGTTTCACCTTGTTCTATTTCTGGTATGCATCTTTTGATAATCATATCTGCTTCTCTTATGTAAAGGAGCCTTGGCCTATTGCAATCATTTGCAGACAATGAAAGGAGATTGATCACAAAGAGTGTAGGTAACACGCGCATCTTATCATTGTCTGTTGTGCATGATTTTCTGTTAGGGCATTTAATTCATACGCTGGCGTTTCACCCCTATAAATAGGGGTCTAACTTCTAATGCTACCTATCCACAAAATCTTTTGCCTGTTGTGCTTTTTCTTCCTCTCTGTTCTTATGAACTGGCAAGGATAAGGGAGACATGGAGGAAGACTGTCAGAGGGCTCTAGAGCCAGCTTTCTCCTATATTTGTGGGTGTTGTGTGTTCAAACACAATATCTGTGGAGACCAACTAGAGGTTCCAAATCGTGCGCCTGACTCTCTGAATTTTCTTTTTCTAGAGTGCATTGCAATCCTTCGGTGCCCCCCTGTCCGGGTATTGTCTAGAGACGCAGCTGTCTAGAAGCATCGTAGAGAGATGGCGGAGGAGTTTGATAGAGGTGCCCCCTTTGGGGATTTAAATGAACATCCATTGTGTGGCCACAATTCTTCTTCCTCTTTTTTCTATAGTGGCCTCTATATAGCCGCTCTTCTTTTTCCTCTTTTTCCATAGTTTCCCTAATATGGCCAATCGGACATATACCATAGTGTAAATAATGACGCCCTAGGTGTGTTTACGAGATGTAATTTTTTGTAATGGGCTCAATATGTCCGCTTAGACATATATCATCGTGTAACTAACTACGCCATTGGCATATTTATGAGATATAACTTTTGTAATCTCTTGAACAAACGACCTCCATCGGGACTAATGCGCAGAGTCACCGGGAGGTTGTTACATCCGGTTGCGTCCCTATTAAGCCCGACTTAATGGGCGAGCCAATTTCCATGCCTGTATAGCATGCATTACAAGCCAAGGATCATGCTTGGTATTCGTGAAAGGCCGCAGTACAGCCTCATTCTGCCCTCTCGTGAGTGCCAAAGAAGCTAAGAGCCACACCGGTCCTTCAAAGTGCCGCAGGATATCAATCATATCTAGACTTTATGAGGGCAGCAAGCCACAAACACAAATCGGTCTTTTGAAAGTGCCAGTAGGATATCAATCATATCTAGACTTTTGCGAGTGCCAACCGACTAAGAGCCACAGTCTGGTCTCTTAAAAGTGCCAACAAGATATCAGCCATATATGGACTTTTGCGAGTGCCAACAGTTAAGAGCCGTAGTCCGCCTTGAAAGTGCCGCCTGGTCTTTGAAAGTGCCGTAGATATTAGCCATATCTCGATTCTTTGCTCATACAAGAAAGCAAGAGCCACAAAGCCATTTCTTTGAAAGTACAAATGTGGATATCATCCATATCTATACTTTTGTAAGCGTAGGGATATCACTATATTCATGTGGGTGCTAGTAGGATATCAGTCATATCTGGACTTTTTGAGAAGATGTAGTTGCAAAATATCACAATACTTTAAAGACGGTCTTTATTGATAGTAACACTTTTAAAGGAAATTTTACCGTAATACTCTCTTGGGGATGCTAGTGGGTATTCCACATTCTGTGCACGGAGTCCTGGCCTAGCTTATCTAACGTATATGATCCGACTACCACCACTCATCATCGTATAGCGGCCCTTCCCACTTGGTTGGAACTTCGTTCATTCGGGTTAGTCGTGTTTTCAAAGACTCTTTTAAGACCAAAGCTCCATCTTCAATGTTCGCACTCCACCCGCCTATCGCATGCTTTCAATCTTAGCGGTATGACGCTATACGCACAAATAGTCAATGGCTCGTCTACCATATCAAGGTCTTTAGTAACCGCTTCGACATTAGCCTCTTCAGGAATTCTAGTTCGAAGTGTAGGCATCCCGATCTCTATGGGGATTCTAGCCTCCATCCCGTAAGTAAGGGCGAATGGTGATATTCTAGTTAGCTTCCGACTAGTAGTCCTATAGGCCCATAGGACTCCGATAACTCATCTATTTCCTTTTGGCCGAATGCAAACGCTTTTTTAAAGCTGTTAGGAGAGTCTTGCTGGAATATTTTGTCTGGCCGTTGCTTTGTGGATACTGTAGGGTTGAATACAAGTTCTTGATTTTCAACTCGTCACAGGTTCTTTGTGATACCTTATCACAAATTAGGCCCATTGTCGCCATTATCGACAGGGTAGACCCAAACCGGCAAACAATGTTCTTCCATACAAATCAACGACATCTGCCCCCTGATAGAGGCGTGGCGCCAAATTCTTCACCCATTTGCCGAAATAGCTCAGGTCGCTACCAAGCAATAGCTCCTTTTCGTCAAGCAAAGAGGCACAAATTCAACCATATCATTCCCCACTGTGCCAAGGGCCAAGGGCCTATGGTTGTCAAAGTTCTGTTTGCACTTTGAAATTCGGGGTTTGGCTGCTGGCAATGATCACACTTCCCGACGTATGGCTGCATCCGCCCCTCATAGCCGCTAGTAAGTCGCCCGGTATGGGCCCTGCAAAGCAAAGTTCTGCCACCTTGATGGTTTTCGCATATTCCTTCATGAAGTTCCGCCAATGCATACTACATCTGCTGGGTGGTGAGGCATTTGAGATACGAACCGATGAGAGAACGTTTATACAACAACCCATTCACATAGGAAAATCGAGCCGCTTGAACCTAAATCTTGTGGGCTCTAACCCTGCTAAAATCCTCTCGAGCTAGGGTAGCGGGCTATTGGAGTCATCCAGGAGGGACATGTATCTTCTATATCGTTCACCAGCTGGTGGCAATTGACGACTGTGACTGGTAATAAACAAGGAGGAGTACTATTTCTTTGGTTTGTAGGGAGGTGGCCACTACTGCTAAGGCATCCGCCTTTTCGTTTGAATCCCTTAGGATATGCTCAAGCTTCCAAGCCTTAAATATTTCCAGTCGAAGCTTAACCAAGCATACATATTTCGCTGCACCGTCCTGCTTATACTCCCGCTTAATTCCCACGACCGCCTGGGGAGTCACTTTGTATGATGATCTTTTCTTAGGATATGGGGATTGTGAGGTCTATGTCGGCTAGGATCGCTTCATATTCAACCTCATTGTTGGACACAAGGAAGTCTAACCGTATAGCCTGCTCCATTCTCTCCCCTGTTGGGGCTTTAAGCTACAAGCCAACACCAACTCCTATTTGTCGGGAAGCGCCATCCACACTAAGGATCCACCAATTGACGTTACCAGGGTCCTCGTCTTGTTGGGGGATCTTGATATGACCAAATGATATATGCAAATTTATGACACTGTCACCAGAGGAATATTATCTAATCCTAGGCAACAATGCTATAAACTTGTTGAGACTATTGTTCATATGTATGACAAAATGGAATTATTTTCTCTTGTAAGATGACTCATTTAAAATTTGTGCTTGTGGTCTCAATCACTGCAAGTGCACAGGTCGTACAAGTAATAAAAGTGGATATTTAAGTTCGGGATATCATTCCCACGATGCATTTATAAATCAAAAGCATTCACTACCCCAACTACTCAAGATCATTGCTATTTGGACTCCATTGATAATAAGAGGACTTAAATGTAATCCTAGACTGAAATCTTAAATATAAAAGCGTACAGTTTAATAAAAGTGGGAATTAGGATTCACTGAGTGAGACAAAACTGGATTTGGATCAACTAATAATAATCAATTTCTGCATCATTTCAATTTTTAGCTCAGCCATCAATTGGAAAACTGAGTTTTTCAAATATGCAAGGTAGTATGGTTTGGATTTCTCCCTTAACAATACTTTCACCGATTAAAGGTTCATATTCATTTCTAAGACATGATTCTAACTGGCCATTTGTAATATATAACCCTTTTCTAAGAATCAAGTATTTTCCTTTTAGTACTTCATACTCAAATTTAGGACTAAAGCACTCTTTACTCTACAGATGCAGGATCTGCAGTTTTCCAATTTGATTGACACCATCCTACACTTCGATGCAAATCTCCATCTCCTTGGATTAGATCTCACGAACACAAGATCATAATCAATTCATCGTAAAAGAGGAGAAACCTGAAAGATTAGACAGATACTTCATTTAATCTATCTCAACTTATAGTAAGTGCTGCGATCTATCCAAGGCATCCCAAAGTTCATTAGTTCCATAATATTAGTCTACCATACCCACAAGGAACTGTTTTATACTCTCAGGATTCTCCATCGCTGTGTTACTCGTAGGGCCTCGAAATCGAGGAGACATAGTACTTTGCATCGGGGTACACCTGCACTAGCACCGAGAACAAGCAAATTTATAAACAATACCAATCAAATAAATTCAAGAATTTAATTAAAGCTTCCTTCCTCCTTATGCAAAGAAAATGACTATCAAAGACTCCATTTCCAAGTGAGCTCATCTCTCAAACTCAGGTTTACTCATATCGCTGACTAACCGATCGTGAAAATTCACTCGAAATTATAAACAAAACCGAATAAATGAACTCCAAAACCTTTTCAAAGATCCATTTAAATCAAATGCTTAATGACAAGAAGAATTTATAAATAGGACAATAAATAAGCTACACTTCAATACAATACCTAAACTTAAAATTAAAGGAAAATAAACCGACTAAAGAAAACTATACTAAGCTAATTCTACTAAAATGGAAAATAAAAAAAATATAAAGAAAACTAAAAAATGTACTAGAGTCTTCAACCACCCAGAAATCCTAGAGCTGCTGAAAAGCTGGGCACATTGCCCTAGAAGAGTGTATTTATAGGCTTTCCAATGTTGGGCCTCACTTCATTAATTGCATTGTGGATCCCCAAAATTCTAGCCCAAATTGGTCTCTTTGCCGCGACATAGAAAGTTCTGTCGCGACAGAACCTCCAATCTTTATCGCTTCCTCTGTCGTAGCTTCTCGTTTTTCTATCACGACATTTTCTCTGGGCTTGTTCTTGATTTGTGTTGTGACATACTTTGTTGATGTCGCGACATAAATTTCTTTCACAGTTTGTTATTGTCGCGGACAGAGATGCCTTCAGGTCGCGACACCAAACCTATTTTGCACCCATCTTCTCGCCGCCTCGTCTTCCTGGTCCGCCGCGACATAATTTTCTCTCACAGAACAAACAATCGCTTTCTTCACTCGCATCCTTTGTCGCGGCCAAAGTTGCCTCTGCCGCGATAGGATTTCTTTTAAGTCCTTAGCAATTTTCATCGTGACAAGAAACTCTCGTCGAGATGCACTTTTCTTCTCGTGTTCTCATACTCATGAAGCCAAGCCATTAAGGATATTAATTATTTGTCATGGCACACCGTTTCGCCATTCTCAAGTCTTCTTCAATTCTGTCCTGACCTACTTTTCTCTTGTCAAGCATTAATGTAGTTTTGCTCGCAAACTCTTGATTATATCGCAACAAGAAGTTTCTTTGTTTCCATTCTTCAGGTTGCTCTTGAAGATTCGTCAAGGATAGTGGAATTCAATTCCTTCATGTTTTGTCACTGGCGACGGAAATAATCTTTGCTTATAGGAGATTAGTTTCTTTTGGTTGTAAATTCTGATTGTTATGTTGCGACATGATTTCCTTAAGTTCACTTGATGATGGAAACTTTGTCGCAACATAAAAGCACTTGTCTTAGCTGACTTGTTTTGCCTCTCTAATATTTTCTATCGCGACAAAATTATCTTTTGTAGCAACAGAGTTCATCCATTAGTCTTCAGCTTTTATGTTGCAACATAAAAAATAATGCCGCGACACAATTCCTTCACCATTGACCTTAAGTATGCCGCGACAGATTTCGTGGTCAAGCCGCGATGCCTTCTTCAAAATCTTCTTCAAGCATCACAGATAAAATCCTCATTTGGCCGCGACCTAGAAGCTCTTTCAAATTTCAGTTCCGACCAATCTGCTTACAACATAGATTTGCTGGCTGTGACATAGTTCCTTAGGCCTGCTTGAATTTTGTGTCGCGACATATAAATGTTGTGTCGTGACATAAACTGTTGTTTTGTCCTCTTTTTGCTTCTTTTCTGCTGGGATTCTCTCTTTTTTCAATAATTTCCTGCAAAACACAAAGTTGATGAATATTCCACATTTTGGCATAAAAATACATCTTAAATTGTTAAAAACATGCCAGAAAAATGGATCAAAAATAGATGAGTTTTACACTCATCATATCTCTACTTCAAAAGTCTCGTCAACATCCGTCCTTTTATCAAGCAAGAGGCTCAGACCAGATATCGAACTCGCTTAGCTCAATAAATTTATCTAGCCATCCTTCCCACGCCGTGTTTATGGTGCTCGTAGGGAAGATTGGTCAGCACGACGATAGGGTGTGCTTGGAAGTACAGGCCGAGATTTTTTGCCACCACATGGAGAGCCAGCGCCACTTGCTCGAGACGGGTAGTATATCAAGTTTATGCCTCAGATAGAGATTTTCTTATAAAGAAAATAATGTTGCGACAAAAAAAATAATGTCGCGACACAATTCCTTCACCATTGACCTTAAGTATGTTGCGACAGATTTCAGGGTTGTCGCAATAGCTTTCTTCAAAATCTTCTTCAAGTTCTGTCGCTACAGAAAACTTTACGGTCACGACCTAGGAAGCTCTTTTTAGCCTTGAGTTTTGACCAATCTTTGCTGCGACATAGATATGTTGGTTGCGACATAATTCCTTAGGCCTGCTTGAATTTTGTGTCGCAACATATAAATGTTGTGTCGCGACACAGACTGTTGTTTTGTCCTCTTTTTGCTTCTTTTCTGCTTTTTTCAATAATTTCCTGCAAAACACAAAGTTGATGAATATTCCACATTTTGGCATAAAAATAGATCTTAAACTGTTAAAAACATGCCAGAAAAATGGATTAAAAATAGATGAGTTTTACACTCATCAGATCTCTACTAAAAAGTCTGCTAATATCTGTCCTTTTATTGCTGCTTGCTCAGATTTAGATATCGAACTCTTAGCTCAATAGCCTGACATCCTTCCCACTGCCAAAGCTTATGTATGGTGCTTCGTAGGGGAAGATTGGTTAGCACGACGATAAGGTGTGCTAGGAAGCACTGGCCGAGATTTTTTGCCACCACATGGAGAGCGCTATCGGGACGTATATCGAAGCTTCGCCTCGCTAGAGATTTTCTTATAAAGAACACCGGTCTGCTCTGCCATCTTCTTGAACAAAGCTGCACTCACTGAGACACCAGAAACTACTAGGTAAAGATAGAGAGTGTCACTTGCCTCGGGGCTAGCCAAAATTGGTGGTTCGGTGAGATACTGCTTGATTGCCATGAAAGCCTAGTCGCAGCCGGTTTGTTTGGTCCCCATTAAAGTGGTAAAAAACATATTTAATCAGTCTGTAAAACGAGAAATGAATCACCCCAAAGCCACCAGCCGGCCAGTCAATTACTGCACTCCTTTTTTAGAGGTAAGAGTAAGGGAGATTCCACAGCTCTAGTTTCAATAGGATTGGCCTAATCCTCTCTATGTCTCCAGAAAGCCCAAAATTTTTCGAACTAACTCCAAACTCATCAGGGGTTGAGTTTCATACGTGCGACGTAGCTGCTCAAAAGTTTCTGTGTGCTTCTCTATATGATCACAAGCTCTTTGGATTTTACAAGCATATCGTCGATATAGACTTCCATGGTCTTGCCCATCAATGATCTAAATATCTTTATCACCAGCCTCTGATAAGTCGCTCTAGCATTCTTCAAGCTAAACGGCATTACATTGTAACAGTATAGCCCGTGTGGTGTAACGAAGGTCGTTTTCTCCGCATTAGACGGGTGCATAGGAATCTGGCAATAGCCAGAGAAAGCGTCTAAAAACGACAACATCCCATGCCCGAATGAGGCATCAATGATCTGATCTATTCAAGGTAAGGGGAAGCTATCTTTTGGACATGCTTCGTTGAGGTCCATGTAGTCCACGCATACTCTCCACTTACCAGCCTTCTTTAGGGCTACTACCACATTGGCAAGTCATTTAAGATACTTTACCTCTCTGATGAAACCTGCTCTCAAAAGATTGCCCACCTCTTTTTGAATAATTTGATGGCGATCCGGGTGGAAACACCTTACTTTCTGTCTCACAGGTCTTGTTGAGGGGATAACATTCAGTTTGTGAGAGGCCAACATTGGGTCGATTCCGGTCATATCTAAGTGATTCCAAGCGAATAGGTTTATGTTTCACAACAATACATGTTGTAGCTACTCTTTTTCCTCACTGGATAGTAGAGAGCTGACGTATGTGAACTTCTCCGATCCGTTCAGAGCTACTGTCTCTAAGGGATCCATAGCTAATGGATCCTTCTCTTCCGCCTTGACCTGGGCGGCGAACTGTGGTTGCTATGCGGGATTGTGATCTTCTAAGGGAGGACTATCCTAGCTTTTTCCCCTTCGCCCCGCATGATAGTCAGGCTGTCGCGGCGCCAACTAACTGCTTAGGATGTCAACCTACCCCGCATTGGTCAAATAACTTACTGTCTAGTGATATGTTAAAGGGATGCCCCTCATCGAGTGCAGTTAGGTCCTGCCTACTATGACATTGTAAGGCCCCAAGTCTTCGACAACTAAGAACAAAACCTATCAATGGGTCCCGTCAGAAGGAGTGCAATGCCTTCTAAAGTTGTCGCGGTTGTTACGCCTGAAATAAGAGATTCGCCCCTACGATTTCAAGATTTCGTGGGAGTTCTCATCTTTTTTAAAGCAGTAGCTACAAAGTCTTTCATACGTCAGATCTACCAAAGACCATGCACATCAAAACTGCTAATACATAGAGTGAGTACAAACCCATCATAATGGGGTACAATGAACCTGTTCAGGTTTACCAGAGGAAAGGATATGGGATCATCTATCGGCTTGGTTTCTTCACGGCTACCTCCCATGTGAATTGTATTTATACGGGCCTTGACTATGGCCGCTCTTAATGGTGCTTTGATTGATACCGGGTCATCAACAGCCCCCAAAGATATAGTTTATAATGGCCCGGTTTCTAACTGCGCTTGCGCGCTATAATCAGGGCCTAGATTTTTGCCTCGTGTCAACTTCCCTTACATACCTTTTGAGGTGCCATGCTTTTATTAGTCTTTCCACAAGGAACTTCAAGCTTTGGCACCTGTTGGTCTCATGCCTATGATCTTTGTGATAATCGCACCGTACGGATGGGTTTCTCTAAGAGGGATCTGTTTGGATCGATGCAGGCCACTTGAAATCCGACAAGCTCAAATGTGAGGGGCAAAGAGCCTCTCATATTTGATGCTTAGGGGGTGAATCACGTGCTCTTTCTCGTGGACTCGGGGTCACAAGATCATTTTATAGCTGCTTCAACCTTCCTTGGGCTCAAACAACTTCTTCCCTTCCAGCTTGCTGCTCTCAGTAGACTTGCTTATGATCATGATGGTTTGGGTTGCTGCGTGAATGTTATCTTCTAGTGTTGAGTACCTGTCTACCCTCCAGTAGTTCCATTGTCGCTAATGGGTCTAAGGATAGTGAGTGGAAGAAAGGAGTGGATGGCTCAAAGGTTCTCCTGGTTCCATGACTACGTCCATGCTAGAGCCTCACCCGTCGGATGCCTCGAACCTCCTTATGAAGTCTCGTATGGATTCCTCTTCCTGCTTTATAATAGTCTGCAAAGAGCTAATGTTCCTCTTCTTTCGTACCGAACACAGATACTAAGAGATGAATGAAGTCCAAAGCTCATTGAATGAAGTGACACAAAACGGAACTTCAGGGAGCAAACCAAGCTACCGCAAGCCCTCGTAGACTAGCTGAATACTTTGTACAACGTGCATACCACAAGCGCTCAATGTCATTGCCTGGCTGTAATGGAGCATGTGATCGTAAGGGTCATTAGAGCCACCGAACATGGTAGCCGGGCATGACAAACCTCGGGTGGTGGCTCGGGACAAGAACGTGGCTGCCAGGCGGCAGCATGCCGTCGGCCCCGACCAAGGCCGGGCCGACACAGAATGCTCGCCGACCAAAAAAAAAAATAACGATGCATAGGCGGCATCAACGGCATCATACCATCGGGTAATGTTAAGACCAAATGATATATACAAATTTCTACCACTATTACCAAAGACTAACTAGAACTGAATCACCAAAACTCGTTACTAATCAAATCACAGAGACTAAATTTAAGACACATCACCAGAGACTATTACCTAATCCTCAAAGAAAGGTGCCAAAATCCTGTTAAAACCAAAGAACTTGTATGCTCATAAGAAGAATAATTTTGGTCACTAAACTCAATTAAAGATTTACTTCGTCTTAAAACTTCAAGTGCACAGTTTGCATAAGCACAAAGTAGACTTATAAGTCCGGATATTGTTCCCACAGAGATTGAAAAGAATTTAAACTTCAACTACCCCAACTACTCAAGTTATACACTATTTGAACATCCAATTTAGATGAAAATTTAGTAACCCAATAAGAATTTTGATAACTAGCATCCTACATTTAAAAATAAAGGGAAAAAGTTAAATCCTAAATATAAACTTGACTGAACCAGGTTATTGCTGGAAGTAGACACTAGGATTTCTCTGCTGTGAAATTATCAATTCCTGCATCATAATCACTCTATTTTCCCCTGAGTTGGAATCTAAATTTGTCAAGAGGTAAGGTAGTATAGTTTGGATTCCTCCTCTAACCATACTTTTCACTGAGCAGAGGTTCATGTTCATTTCTTAATCATGATTCTAATCAATTACTTGTAATTAGAATTTCTCTGTAAGATCTGGGTATTTTTCTTTTCCAATACTTCATACCCATTTCTTACGATCAAGCAGATTTCTTTAAGTTTCCCAAGACAGTGGCAACTGATAGATTACAAATGAATGATGTCTCATCCTTAAGATCTGGAAAGAGCTTTTCTCCTGATTAGATCTCATGTTGAACACGGATCGAGATCTTTCTAGACCGTAAGAGATCCTAATTGATTAAACTGATATCACTCAACCCATTCTCAAACCATGAGCAAATTCGAGGATTTATCTAAGTAACCTTTCGTAGCCGATTAGTTCTTCAATATTAGCCCAGCATACCCCAAGTAACCGGGTCTAAGCTCGTGAATCTCCATCTTTGTGCCATTCAGAGGGCCTCCCGAAATCGTGAGCCGCATAACTCCGTCCTTTCCCGGGTATAAGCACTAAAATTGGGAACAAATAATTTTAAGAACAACATCATCCAAATAAATTCAAAATTCAACTCAAAGAAATTTTCTTCTCATTTCGTAAAAGACCATAACTAACATCGATCTTTTCCAAAGGTAAGTCGTGTTCTAGAAAACTCGATTACAAAAGATACTAAAATACCGACAGAAAATTCCAGTGCAACTACAATCAACTGAAGAAATATTCACTTTTTGTTCGGAGTTCATTAAATTCAAACAATAATCGTAATGAATTTCAAGATTAAATTTCAACTTCAAAACTTCTAAACAATTTATCGTTTCTTCGCATCCAAAAGAAACGAATCAAAAATCTCTACACTAAATCTAATCTACAAAGAAAAGAAAATAAAAATAAAGAAAAGAAAAGAAAATATAATACAAAAGAGTCCTCGCCTCCCTGTACTGTCTGCTCACTGCCGATCGACCGCCTTTACTTTCAGCACGGTTTCTATTTATAGAGTTCTAAAAGCCTGGGCCCTAAAATTAAGGCTATGTAACCCAAAATTTCGCCCGATTTTAAATTTCTCCTGTCGCGACTTGTAGTTGTGTGGACGACGCAGTTTTGGCGCTCTTGTTATAGGTCCTGTTGCAATGATGCAAATATCCTGTCAGCGACTTGAAGATCTTATGCTCCTTCGTCTGGGCCATGTATAACGTATTTTCGCTGCGACAATCTTCTTTCTTTTCAAGATGATAACTCCTCGTTGCGCATGTAGCTCCCTTGGTTCCATCAATATTTAGTATCTTCGTATCAAAGCATGTCAAGAACATTGATAATCATGTCGCGAACACGCTTCAGCTGGGTAGCCTTCGTTGCCACGCCCGAATTTTTGGCCCTAATTGTGACTACATCCGAACCGAGTTCCGGGACACGAGACCATATACTGGGACTCTTTACCTGATTTTTTTTTTTTTTTAAACCAAACTGGTACCTGTGGGTATGGCCCACATCTTATAACAGAGTCAAAATCTCATATACATTTACAGAGTCCCATTTACATATACAAAACTGAACTTTTACATTTACAAATCGAGCTGAACCTGTTATTTTCAAGGAACCCTTACAAGTGTGTTGGCCCAACCGTATGGATGTTTGTCATCGCCTTTCCTCAGACTTACACCTGACAAAATCCGTGCTGTTCTTTACGCTAGTGGAAACATATCTTATAACTTATACTGCATGCACATGCATATACACAATTATAATAAGTATAACCATACGTATATCGAAATTTCATGCATTCATATCATGGGCTTATACAAAGTACTTTAAGCTCATAAACAAGCTTATGTTTATTCCTGGGACTCCCAGAGGGAGTTGCAAGAGCTATTCTTATACAAGATTCTATACTTATACTGCACTTATTTTCAATCGGGACTCCCGTAGAGTTACGTAACATATACTTATACCGTACTTATTTTCACCGGGACTCCCGTAGGAGTTACGTAATCCTATACTTATACTACGGAGTTTACATCACCCTGGGAGGTACCGTAGGTATCGCAGAGATTACGGAACGCGGTAATCGGCATTGCTGAACTTATCCTTATACTAAGTACTTGTAAGTACTACAAAACTTATACCTGCATTGTGATCTTATACTTGTACTACGCATATATCCCTTGGTTCACGGAACTTATAATCGGTATTTCACACATAATCGGGTTTTTTCGATCTTATACGTATTACGTAACTTATACATGTATTTCAGATCTCATACATGTATTATGTAACTTATACTTGTCTTACGATCTTATCTCTTATGCCAAGGTACCAAGAGGTACAATAAGTCGTATCCAATCATAATCGTATCACATGGGCTGTGGTCGATCGTATCGTATGCGCATATTATTATCAGGTATGGACATTTAGTCCAGAAAGTGTGCACAAAATGCATCGCATACATATACTTATTTTACGATATGAGAGTACCCTTAGGTACTAATGACTTATACTTTGTTTTACCGATAATGAGTACCCGTAGAGGTACTATCGGACTTATACTTGTTTTACCGATACGAGTACCCGTAGGTACTACTCGGGACTTTATACTTGTTTCCTTTAATTTCGATACGAGTGTTCGTGAGGTACTACTCGATTCTATACTTGTTTTATCGACACGAGCATCCGTAGGTACTACAGAGTTTAATCAGATACAGGAGTACCCCTAGGTACTACGGAACTTGATGAAATACGAGAGTACCCGTAGGTACTAGCGTAACTAATCGTAGGCAAACGTAACTTAATCCAATACAGAGTACCATTAGGTACTGGCGTAACTTAATCGATACGTGACGGAATTTATTCAGACACAGATAATGCGTAGGTACTGGCACTGAACACAGAGTACCCTTACAGTACTACTTAACTTAATCGTATACAAGAGTACCCTTAGGTACTAATAGATCTATTCAGATACATGAGTACCGGTAGGTACTACAGACTTATTCAATGGCCAGAGTACCCTTTAGGTACTACTTTAATAACTTTATCGATCAGACTTCTATCTTCGATATTACAAGGCCTGTGAGGTACTACAGACTTATTCAAAATACATGAGTACCCGCTGTAGGTACTACAGACTTATTCAAATACAGAGTACCTCTAGGTACTACCTTTAACTTCATCGATCGTATTCTATTCAGATACATAAGTACCCGTAGGTACTACGGAACTTATTCAAATACATGAGTACCCGAGGTACTACAGGACTTATTCAAATACAGGAGTACCCTTAGGTACTACGAAACTATCGATCGTGAGTTAATCAGAGCACGTGAGCACCCATAGGTACTACATAACCAAACTGCACGCAATTGTAACTTCACCCGAGATCACAGGATATAGAGCAAATTGTGAGGTACTACATAACATTTTATTACGTGAGCACCAGAGGTACTATAAGAGCTTAATCAGAGATACACCGTGAGGTACTGGCTGCATCCTATTCAGAGACAAAAGTACCTGTGAGGGTACTACGTAACGCATACGCAGGTACATTCAGATCCTTACTCTATTCTCTATTCAGAGTCTTATCATATAACCTGCTTGACTTCCTAGACCAAGACGGAATGAGTAAGACACAAAGACAATAAGGTTCTAAGATACTATACAATACTTTAAGTGCCGTGAGCACTAGTCAAAGACAGGAGTGTCGTAAAGCACTTACCAGGAGAGGAGTGCCAAGAACTAATCGTAACAGAGTGTCGTAGCACTAATCAGACAGAGGCCAAGCACTAATCGAACAGAGTGCCGTAGCACTAATCGAGTACCGGCACAGAGTACCGGCATTAATCAGAGTGCCGAGCACTACAATCGTGAGTACCGGTTACTAGTCAGATTAGGAGTGCAGATACTAATGTGGAGGCCGGCACATTCAGACAAGAGGCTGTGTCATTTAATAACCGGGCCTTAGGTGGTTTTTTACAATTATATGAGGCTGCAGAATTTACTCTTATAATAGTAAGCATTCTTAGCCCCTTCGTGTTCCATGACGCATCGTCCTTCATATACTGGTAAGGTATGATGCGTATGTAATCACACCTTATTCATGGATTCTTATTATTCTATGAATCTACTTTACCCAAGAGTTGGAATCACTCCAATCGGATCATACAAACTGAAGTTATGGCATTTTCATGCCAACTAGTCATTTTACCGATTTTACCCGAGGGACAGTTTGAGATACTCCCCTTTTCCGGGGTCTTAACTTCATATTTGGCACTATCTCTTTGAACTCTTTTAAAGCTAAGGTGCTAAGGGTTCTATTCCAACTGAATACCCACCCGAGCACCGAACCTGCCACATTCCGAACAATCTGGACTACTCTATGTTCAAAGCTGGAACCAGAATTTGCTTGCACACGGCCCCACTTTGGAGTGAATTTTTAGGCCACATAGGATCAGAATTTGCAATGCTTATTCTTAAGTTTGTTCTTCTTGAAGTCTATTTTACGAGCCACTTGAATCACTCAAATCGGATAAGAAATGAGCAAAAGTTTATACTAACATACTTAAAACTCATTTAAACAGAACTGTAATTGCACAGTACCTAAGAGACTTAAAGTGTACCTATGACACTTTGGCCAAAACGACCAGAACCGAAAGTGTACAGGTACAAGTCACCCGAAATGCCCTAAAATGTGTATTTCTCTTTCTCTCCTCTTTCTTCTGCACCTCATCCATATCACTTCTAATACATCCTTCATCAAAAACTAACATGGAATCCTCCCAAGAACTCACAAACACTTTTAATTTGCAAAAGAATCCTAGGATTCATACTAAAAATTCACCCACTTCTACAAATCCTCTGTAAATTGTGAAGGATTCCATATCCACCATTATCAACTAGGGCTTTTCAACCAAACCCTTAAATCTATAGTTAGAATAATGACTTAGCAAACCCTAGAGATGGAATCAAAATTAATGTTCAATGGAAACCCTATAATCCATACTCAAAGAGAAATTGCACCAAAATCATGCTAGAAGCTATAATTTCCATACAAAATCATGTATCCATACTCAGTTTGGCTCTCCTCTTCTTCTTTTCTTCTTCCTCTTCCTCTTCCTTCTTCTTCTCCCCATCCTATTCTCCTCTTTGGAGACCAATTTGGTCTTAAATCCTCTATACTTGTTAAGGCCAGTGCTGGGCTTTAAATAAAACCCATTTTTGGGTCAAACTTATCTATTCAAGAAAAGGTCTCCTCCATCCTTCAGGAATCCCACAAAATTCCTTTTATTTCTTCTTGGCCCATACCTTCTTAATCCATGTCTTTGTCTCTTTTCGACAAATTACTATTTTCATCTATGTTGTAAATTTCCGCCCTGCTCCCGCTTCGCATTTAACTCGCGAAACAACTAATTTATGCTACAAAATAATTTAAACATGTCGAAACGACTAGGTGATATTTTCAGTGTTACATTCCTCTGTTGGTGTCGCGACCTAAGTTTCCATGTCAGCGACAACATCTCTGTTTTGCAAAAGAGGTCAAGAAATGGATCAGTTCAGACATTCGTATTTCTATAAAGAACCCGAAAGTCTATCGTGAACAAGAGGCTTGCTGCCGCACCGAGCTTGACTTTTACCAAACTTGTTCAACATGTCGTGGGACATGACTTCTCAAGCGCGCTTGTCATTTGCCATCGCCAATTCAGCCGCCATGTCGAGATAAGACTCTTCTCGTTCAAATTTAATCACCACACACCCGCTTTGTTCTATCGCGACAGAAATTCTTTGCATTGTGTTGAAATCTTTGTTGCGACATAGAAGAGTGTGTCACGGCCTTGTTTCTCTCTGTTCAACTTATTTCTATGTTGCAACATTAAGATCCATGTCACGTATTATTAGACTGATCTCGCCTTCGGAGTATGCTGGCAACGTCAGGTCCCTTTATCGCGACTCAGCTACCAACAAGTAAGCGCTATTTGTCACATCACCTCTTTCGCTCTCTCCCGTCTCAACCAGCCTCCTCCATGTTGCAAGAGCCGCTGTCGCGGCGCAGTAGATCTATCGCAACATAGATCTCCATGATCTTTCCTTATGCTGCAACATAACCGACCTCGCCTCACCGGGCTTTCTTCCTACTTCCGTCATGGCATGTTGTTCATATGCACTCCAGCTCATCTACCAATTTTTTCATCCCGTTGCAACACGTAAATGTCATATAACACAATTCTAAATGCATTCATACTGTTGCTGACTTCAAAGCCTCGCTGCGAGCGTAGATCACGCATTTGATGTTTTTCTTTCTTTCGTTGGAAATTTCATTTTGAATTAACTCCAGAAACACAAAGCTTGGTAAATATTCATAATCTGGGCACAAACAAATTTCCTAGAAACACTAAAAATAAGCCATTAAAATAGATTAAAAATAGATGAGGTCAAGACTCCATCAAAATCGACGCATTTCCCGAGGGGCTTGTTACTGGTTCTATCTCCTGTTAGCCTACTCCCCAGTACCGAGGGTGCCGCTACTACAAGGTGGCAGTGCGTAGTCTTTTCCTTCAAGGATGGCCCTTATGCCGGCCTCGAGCTTCGATGGAGGACTTGTGGATGAGGATCTTCCGGAGGACAATCTATCTGTCATTGGCAAGCACTGGCTCTAAACACAGCCTTTTCTATTGGCGACTATCGAGGTTCACCACGATCGCCTCTCACACATCTTCCCAAGTTCGAGGCTTTTTCTACCCGAGACCGCACTGATCATCCCTCTTCGTCAAGTAGCATCTCGCCGCAGCTTCTCAGAACTCCCGCAGACCGTCTCACTAGCTCCTCCCGCTTTCCTGCACCTCTAAAATACTGCAGAATTTTATAATAATTTTTATTATATATTCCAGTATAAATTAAGCCAACTCGGGTTTTTCCCTAGGAAAACTGATTAAATTGTTAAATGCTGAAAAGTGAATGAAAATGGAGCATATGATTACATTATATGCTAAATATAAACTGAGTTGGAACTCAAAATAAACCGCGAAAAAGGGCAAATTTAAATTGAAATGATAACTGGTAAGGTCAAATGATAGCTCAAATGCTAATGAAATAATGATAAATGAAAGTGAAATGAAACCAATAATTGCAAATGCTAAAATGAGAAATTATTTATTAGTAAACCAAACAAGGCTTTATGAAAAGGAGAAATAAGACCACATTTTATTCCTTGGAAGAGCACATTTAGTAAAAACGTGTGGAGAGCCTCGAGAGAGGAGAAAGCCAGATTTTGTGAAGATCAAAAGAGTGGTGTGATTCTTCCTTTTTGCTCAAGATCTTGTAAGAAGGAAGATGAAGAAACTAGGCAAAAGAGTCTCCATGACGGAGGAAAGAATAAGCCTAGAAAGTGATTTGATGTTCGTTAGAAACCCTAATCCATCCTGGTTTTGCTTCGCTCATGGTTGGTTTAGATGGTATTTGGACAAGTCACTGGAGTGATTCCCATGATGTATTTTGAGTTTTGAGAATTTTTTGTGAAAAATCTCAAAAAGGGGAAAACCATTAAAACTGGGCGTCACGGGCCCCTTCGCCACAACAGGGCCACTGGCCGCAGCTGGGAGGCCAAGGGCCAGAAAGGCCCTCCTCAGTTCGCTACATAGCCCAAGTACGCCGCAAAGTCATTGTTCGCAGGCGCTTTGATGGTTTCCAAACACCTCAGATTCAGACTCGATAGTTTAAGGAACTTCTAATAAATGATTACTGGGTTCAAATAAGGATAAAACTAAATGAAAACATATCGTAATTCTCACCGCCAAGCAAAGCTGTCACCTCAATGAAGGCTCAATTTTCTGTGCGCATCAATGTTCCTAACTCAAGACTATTAACGAAAATTAATCGACATTCAATAAAAATGTATAATAATTGTTTATCCACTAAGAGTGGCTTGATTGTTATTGACTAGAGACGGGTGAGGATCACCTAACCTAGGACCAAGATCAAAGGGAATGAAACTAGAGCCGACAGCTTCGGTTTGTTCACTGACTCTATCCTTACTTAAAGTGTTTTGGTAGTATATCAGATAAATCTAAAATGATTATATGGAATGAGTATATCTTTGAAATGATATTACGAAAGTGCATATGGATTTGAAAAATGTGATAATTTAAATGATTGACGACACTGCATGTGAAAGATTAATCGAATTGTAAACGAATTGGTCACCTGACATCTTGAATTGAATCGATATAACAATGAACTCAAGGATGCCTCACAATCGACATCCGCCATGAAGGCACCTAAATTGTCCAATGTCCCACTTGGCAGATGTGCACCAATCTGCATCCGTCATGATAGCATATGGCATTGAAGAAACCACTTCATGGATGCACTAATCGACATCCGCCTTGATGGCGACGGTATTTAAATACCAGTATATTGCACCCAACTCCAAGATCCCATGACGTGGGAGACCAAAATTGCGAAATGTAAGCATTATCATCATCGATAAAGGACAGGATTCACATAATGTAATCCGGTCATGAATGTGAATTGCATAGACAAAGTGAAATAACGAACTTGATGAGCGAATGGGATTTGTAAACTAAACACATCTTTAAGAGTGTACAACTTCATGAATTAATTGTAGTATGATTTCACATGTGAAATGTATATATTTATATGATCAATGATTTGTAAAGTGAAAGCATGTGAAATGGAATAATAAGCATAATTTGATATAAAGGCATGATTTTATGATAAATGCATGTCAAGTTAAATCAAAATTGAATATCAGGATAAACCACTACATGAAATGCTTAGCGTGTAGTTTTTATCTATGCGCATGTTTCGAGTAAATGGAAAGAAGGCCAAGAGCAAGTAGTTTGTGAAATATATAAAGTCATGGCGTATAAGTGTATACCTCGCCATATGCATATCATCTTTTTTAAACATGTATACTTGTGAACAAACAAATAACTCAATTAATGTTTTGTATATCATTTTGTAAAGGCATGATATGCCATTTTGTAAACAAATTGTTTAAGAGTAAATGTTTATGGGCCTACCATTTGAAAATGCTTCCGTGTAATAAGAACTCTAAAATGAAATGACATAAATAAAACGTTTTGATAAGATAAATAAAAACGGTCTATAACGCCCCAAAAATACCCTAGAATTTTTTTTTTATATAATTTTATTATATATTCCGAGTATAAATTAAGCCTACTTGGGTATTTTCCAAGAATTGTTAAATGAATGTTGATTAAATTATTATATGGCCAAAAGCCAAATGCAAATATTAAATGCTAAATGAGAAACACTGGAACCCGAAAATAAACCTCCCATGAAAGGGCAATATGGAATTTGTAAATGAGGACCTAAGGGTCAATTGTAAATAAGTTTATCTCGTCTGGGTGAAATTACGAGAAATAAATGAGCAAGGGGGGAATAATAGGAGAGACTTGGGGGTGAAAAATACAAGAGCCAAAAGAGGAGGCCAAACATGGCCTAAGGAGAAAATGAATTTAAAGGCCAAAAGAGGTCAAAAGGAGCTCATCGGAGCAATCATGAGGAAAATGTGAGAGCTGTATTTTTGAATGGGAGATTTGTGAATTGCTCCATGAAAATTAAAGGCTGATCTAAACAAGGAGGAACTCGTATTGAAGTTTGAAAGAGATTTGAGGTAAGATTCAAACCCTAAACCCCTTTTATTTGTGTTTGAGTTGGGGAAACCCCAAATGTGGATAAAAAGATTTTTGTTTTGGTTGTAAATGAGTTTTGGGGTTGTGTTGAGTTTTGAAGAGTATTGTTGGTTGGATTGGTTTTGTGTAATGTTTGAAGAAGGGAAAATGTTGGGTTTTCAAAGGAAATGCTGTCAAGACCCATGTTCTTGTTTTTGGTTGGTATATTAAGTTATAATCATCCAAATGGAAGGGATCCCACTGGTAAAGAACCAGTAAGAGATAGTGCTACAAATTCAGAGAACTACCTAGGAGCAATTGTAGCTCTAAGGTTCTAAATACAGGCTTACAGTTATCGGTGGCTCATGGTTATGTCACTAGGTATTGTTAGTGGCTTGGCTATAAGCGTGCCTAATCATCCAAATTGAGTGAGTCTGAAATTATGGGTAAAAAAATTTAGGGGAATAATTTCATTTGAGTGGAAGTGTATGCAAATTGTAACCCCAAAGTTCCTAGAAATTTGTCAAAGTGGAGCTATGTGTGAAGAACAAACACTCTTGCAAATTGGAGCAGTTCGATGCAAATGTAATAACTTGAGTTTTGGTGATCCAACTGATGAATATGTGCTGAGGAAGAAACCTTAGAACCATAGCTTCAAATGAGTAGAAGGAACCATTACCAATTTATGGAGTTAAGACCCCTGAAATTTGGAATAATAGTAGGTAATTGAGTGAGCTTGGCATACTGACTAGTTTTCATTAAAATGCCGTAACTTGAGTTTGTGTGATCCAAATGAGATGATTCCAATTCCTACTAAAAATAGACTCATAGAGTTAAAATTTTCTGAAGGAAGCATGAGCAAATTTTATGGTCATGTCCTGTGAGTACCTTTTCAAGTGAAGGGGTATCGGGTAGACACAAACCTCGACCAAAAACCTCAGAATAACCTACCAATATGTATTTGTCATTGTATTTTGAATAGGGGCCGATGAGGAGAAAGTCTCGCATTGAAGCTCGAGGATCTAAAAGATCTGAATCAAAGCGACGATTTTGGTTTGTTCATTCCTCCCATTCCTCTCGCTTCAAGATTTGAACTATGTGTTCTAAATGCATGTTATTAGCCGAATGTGTTTTAATTGATTCGTTAAATTGATTGTGAAATGTTTGCAAATGGAAAATTGCATGAGTATTGAAATGGAACCGTTTATACAAATGTACATATTAAACAGAGTGTTACATAAAATATTTAACGCCTTAATCGGGAACGTTAACCATTTGGCCAGATTTAAGGATGGGACAGTATACCAATATGGGTCAAATAGTAGCATCAAGAACTATCAGATTGATGTGTCACCCGATCAAAGAGGCTCAGCGCATCAGACGATAGTGTTCACTAATTGATTTTTAATAACCAATCAAAGAACCTAGCTGACCATAATGTGTTATAAACCGCTTTTATACTCAAATTTCGCAACTCCGCATGAACTGTCGCTGATTCCGATATCCCGTATATCGAAAAACAGGTTAAATTTATTACGCGTAACCGAACAAATTGATTTGAGATCAGAACATATCGAATTGGAAAAGCATGATTGCGAATTGAAATGAAAAGAGCATTGCAAAGTATGGATTTGATTATCAATGACTTAGTGCATATGTGAAGGTATATTCGGATTTGATCACTAATCATAAAATGATTGTATATGAAATAAGTATGTATTGTATTGACATTAATCATCCAAAAGATTTGAAAGTTTGTTTAGTAAAACCGCATGATTTGATTTAAACTAAACCGAGAATGAAATTAGAGTAGAACCACTAAGATGAAAAATGCTTAGCTGTAGTTTATCTATGCGCAGGTAATCGATCGAACAGAGCAAAAAGCAAGATCGAGGGATACTGGACCATAAAGAAAGAATTACTGAGTATGTTCCGACATATGCATTCACCCCATCTCAACATTGATATTTTGTAAAATAATTTTAACTCTAAATATCTATTTGCAAATCATTTGAAAAGGTTTGATATGCCTTATAGTAATCGTATTTCTTTGCATGAATGATATAAATGGGCTTACCCTTTAAAAACGCTCAGATATTTGAAAAGGATTTTATGCCAACTGAAGTGTAATGCTACGGCGTGTTTTTGATAAATTATTTTGATAAGGTGATTGAGTGACATTAGAGCAACCCGAAGCCTTGTTCGACTCACAACGTATCAATGACAAAGGGGTGCTACACGGTTGGAGTAAACCTGAGTCTGCCCGGATCTCTGCATTTGGCCTGTGCCAGAGATTCGAGTCACGACATTTTGAAAAGAAATTTAAATAAATCCAGAATAAAAAGAATTAACTAAGGCCCCCGGGAGCTCGGGTCGATCCACCATTCAGGTAGTACCGGGCTCGGGGGTCGCTACACTTCCTCACCATCTCCTAATGCCAATGGAGGAACTGATCTTGGCAAAGCGCAATGCATCGGGTCGCTCAACATCGCACCTGTCTCCGTATATCAAATGCGAAGCGTAGTGTTCAGCAGGTTCTGCGTAACGAGGCCGTTTGGCAATCGCAGCTAATCCCTTGCAACCCGTCGCCAAGACTTTATTCGATTCGGCGACGTGTCAATTGGTTGACCTCCGATCATATTCCCGAGCACTAGCAAGGCAATGTGAACTCCGCAAAAATGTGGTTCCTCACAGCAGTTGAGTCGGGCCTCCCTCTCAAATGCATTATTAGCAAAGTGCAGAGAGGAGAAGAGAACACACAGTTGAATTGCTTACCTTCCCTAGCTGGGGATCTTTCCAATCCGATGTGTCTTGGCTCACCCTATCCCCTCCTTCCTTCTTAGGGTAGGATTTTATCTCCTCCTAGTTTTAGGGAGAAAATCTTTTTTTCCTAATCGACGACTAGTTCTTCCTTATCGGGGATTATTTTTCCCTTTTGCAAGATTATCTCTCCGAGGAGTAAGGGGTTAAGAAGCTGGAAAATCGGCTATTAATATCACCTTTGTGGATTTTCCGCTTCTAGATGCTTATTCGAAACATACTTCCCATATGGGATAGAATTCTCATATGGGGTAGAATGGCTGGCTGGTGGACTTGAAGTCCCAAACGGGCAACCTTGAGCAAGCCTAGGAAGAGTTTGTCCTTGCTTTCCAAGGCGGTCCGTATAGATTCTCCCCGTATGAGAAATGTCCGTCGTCTTTGGTGAGGTAATGGAATCGAAGTCAGCCACAACATTAAGCTCCAATGGGCGAGGCCCATCGCGCGCCGCATCCTAGATCATGGTACCTATAAGCTCAAAATGACCACCTCGGAAAAGGCAGAGGAAACTCACCTCGAACAACCGTGACGAAAGGCTAGTTGATGAAGAAACCATGTGTACAAGCATAATACTGGGGCAAAGTGACGCCAGTTGGGGCAGGAGACAATTAATGTACAAATGAATGTGCAACGTAAGAAAATAAAGGGTCATAAATGTCATAATTATGAGCATTAAACATGTAACCCCGTATCCGTAGACAAAAACAGTTAGAACAACATTTTTGTCCACCCCCAATTCACTAAGAGAATTAAGAATATATGCACATCAAGAATGACTCAAATCCCTTTGATTCTAGCCCTAGTTTAGGAAGAAATACAGCAGTACAACAGTAAATACAGTAAGAATGAAATCTTAGAGAGGTAATCAAGGGATATACAGTTAGCATATACAGTTGTAATGAAGACTAAATAAGGAAAAAAGAAGATACTGACATCCCCCCTCAAATTGATGTGGGTAAGTCTATCAGAATCAATTTTCTACTGAGAAACTTGTGTCATTGGCATGTCAAAGCTTAAAGAAGACATCACTATTTTGAAGAATGGGTGAGTAAGATGAGGAAGAGTAATAACACTGGTAAAAGCGCCTCCCAATGTAGTCGAATAATCCACCCTATGTGCTTTGTCCGCTCATGACACCGGATTTATGAAACACGGAATGGCGCTGTATGACACCATGAAGGGAGTAGGACAGTTGGAGAAATCCAGTTCAAAGCAAACCACTTTAAATTCACACAATTTCGTACAAGCCCAAACTCGCCTTATACTCAACCTCCATGGAAGCATTTTAGAGACACAAGCCTTTGCTTCTTACACTTCCAGAAATTCAAGGCATCTCAAGAAAACGCATGAACCTGCTTAGAACTTCCAAGTATCCATCCAAATTCTAATCTACATCACTATATGCAGTCAAATGAAGAGCGGATTTTGTAGGAAACAACAACCCACAAGTAGGTGACCCAATTAAGTACCAAATAATGCAACGAACTGTAGAAAGATGAAGATAATGAGGTGAGTGTACAACTTGTCAACCATAGTGACTTATACAGAGATATCGGGCATTATAATTGTTAGTAGATAAGATCAACAACAAGTTGCCTATATAAAAAGGATGACGCAAAGCCGCTTTCTCATCTTTCGCATTTCACATTCACCTCCATTGAAGGGCTATCAATGGCACATATCCTTTAAACCAGCTAGCTCAATAAGATCTTGGATATATTTTATGTTATCTAAGAACAAACTATGATCTCGAGATTGAACTTCAAATTTTAAAAAATATGAGATGCCCGAGATCTTTCATTTGAAATGTACTATGCAACATATTTTGAAGCTTAGAGGTCAGCCCACTGTCATTACTAGTGATGATAATATCATCAACATGGACTAAGAGAAAGACCATACCAGTGATTGTCTTGTGAAAGAAGAGCATGAATCATATTGACTTTAGAGCAGAATATGAAGAAAGCAAACAGAACTTCTCAAACCAGTCTTCAGTCACTGCTTCAACCCATACAAAGAGCGTCTTAGCTTACGAACTTCATGAGAAGCCATCATTGACATACCGATTGGAAGTTTCATGTAAATCTCTTCCTTAAGGTCACCATTCAATAAATCATTTTTTACATCCATTTGATGTAAAGGCCAAGATTTAGAAGATTCAATAGCAAGAATGGTTCTACCAGGTCATCTTAAAGCAACCTGTGCAAATGTTTCTTCATAGTTGAGACCATACCTTGTTTATTGCCAAGAGCAAACTAACTTAGCTTATATCTATCTAAAAGAGCTCATTAGACTTCCGAGTTTCCATAGCATAGACCGATTCATTACTAATGGCCAACATTTGGAAGACAAGAAACAATGTCTCCATGTATGATTTTCCTCAAGTGCTCAAGTTCCGTCTATCAAGTTAACACTCATGTTCCATAGCCTGTGTACAAGTGGGAATGGACATAGAAGACAAAGGTAGACATAGCTATTGTGGGTTGAAAACCATACCTTTCGTAGAGGTTTTTGAGGTCTAGAGCTTCTACGAAGAGGAGTTGGATCATCGAAAATGGGTAGAACAGAATCAAATGTCGTAGGAAGATGTAGAGGAACCTCAGTGAGACCTGTAGGAGGATCAGAAGTAGGAAGAGTGTGTCTACGATAAATATAACTAGGTTTAAACCTTTGTATTGATGTTGGTGACTCAAGAAAATGTGGTAAAGCAGATAAAGGAATTCCTCAAAGGCTGTTGCAAAGGTACAATGGTTTAAAACATATTCCTACATACATGAGTTCAACGAGCCTGAGGATCATAGCAAAGGAATCCTTTTTGGGTTCCATCATATCCTAAGAAAGCACACTTGACAGATTGGGTGCTAGCAGTTTATTTCTCTCATGCAAGAAAGGAACAAAGAAAATATACATCAAAAATAAGTAAGATTGAATACTTATGCATGCCTAAATATACTTCAAATAGGGAGAAATCACTGGTCTAATAAGTTGGTGGGAGATGGTAATCTATTAATCAAATAAACAGCAGTAGACAAAGCCTCACACCAAAAATGAGAAGGAACACAAGACTCAATTAGAAGAGTGCGAACAACATCAAGAAGATGACAATTCTTTCTTTCAGCCACACCGTTTTGTTGTGGAGTAAAAGGACAAGAACGTTGTGATATGATCCCATGACTTTGAAAAAAAAAATTGAAATTCATTTAACATATATTCACCACTTGATTCATATCGCAAGATTTTCATTTTGGTAGAAAATTGTGTTTCAATTAAAGCAAGAAAGACTTTAAACATAGAGAAAACCTCACTTTTAAACCCTAGTAAAGCAAGTGAAATCATCGATAAATGTAACAAAGTATTTGTAATGTTCTTGAGAAATTACAAGTGCAATACCCCATACATCAGTATGTACGAGTTTAAAAGGTTTGGTGAAAGGGAAGAAGTGTAATGGAAAAGGAAGCTATTTTCTTACCAAGTTTGCAAGATGCACAATCAACAATATTTGAATTTTAGAAGCCTAATTTTCATTTTGGCCGAACGAGATTTAAGTGCATTCCAAGTGCAAGAGAGTTAGGTGTCCAAACGCCTATGCAAATCTGATTATCACTTTGAATAGCATTATAAGCAACATAATTCGACATGGGATAGGAAGATAGAAGCAAAGGAAAGAGACATCCCACTTTAGGTCCTCGGTAATCATCTTCCAAACACTCTGATCCCCATGCAGCAAACCAAACAAAACAATTATAATTATTGTCAACTAATTTATTTCAGATAGGATATAAGATTAGCGGACAGCATAGTAGCATAATAAAAACAGTATTTAAATGCTAAAATATCACCTTCCACGCTGTATAAGGAATTATCAAACACTGTAATGTATGAAATATGAAAGATCTCCTTTATAATATTGCTGAACACATTTAGAGGTAAGGCAATGTTGGTCATGTGATTGTGCCAATTAGAATCAAAATAGCTCAAGGCTTACTATTAGGAATTTTTATTGAAAGCCCAAAGCATAAAGGACATAAACAATCATTCGCGACTACGTCAGAGTGATGAAGACTAACCAAGACTGTATCGTATTCATAGACCAACCGAGGCATCAGAAGCGCTTCGCATTTCTTTCTGAGGTCGAACGGAACAATTTGTGATGATATGCCCTATTTCTTTCTGGGCAATAATTACATATTTTTTACAATTAGTAAGACAATGTGCCCAAATCCTTTCAGAACTATAGCACTAGACATTAGTCATATCTCTATAGCCTTTATATCTCCTCACCAAACATGCTACAGAATTATAGTAGAATTCTTGAGCTTTCAGCTTCCAAGACAAATTATAAGGGAGTCGTTGTTCTTCCCTTTAGAAGCTTCTCCTACACAAATATCTAACAAGGAATTTGCTTCTTCTGCTCCACAGTCGACCAACGCCTGTAACTCCACCCTTACTTTCATTAACCGATCACGTCATACCATGCACACTTTGGATAGCAATGACTCCTTCAAGAGGTACACTTGCATACACAATATCAATGTAATCACCCAAAGATTCAAAGGAACAATAAAACCATTAACATACTCCTCGACTAAGTCGCACCCAACCTCAAGGTCCAATTGAAACCTTTATGTTGTATTGCTTTGGTTATAAATTTTCTTCAAGTACTATGTGGAAGTCTTATAAGGCCTAAGATTAAGAAGTATGGAGGGTTCCACACTTCCAAGGATCCAAGACATAATCTGAGCATCCTTGACCTCCCATTTCACATATTTCTCCTTCTCTCTCGCTGTACAGTTCGTGATTATGTCCCATCAATATGACTGATAATTCCTTTCCTCGACAAAATCTAATTTGAATGCCCAGCACAATAGTTCTTGCCATTAAACTGAAAGAAAATGTTCAGATCGTTCCAAAGACATGACTCAACCAGAAACAAGAACTAAGAGATCAAGTCCAAAAAAAATAGAAGACGGAAAAAAATCAAAAACAAAACACCAAGATCTTATAGCAAGGCAAGGAACCGAACACAAGATGAAGTGATCTTAAAGTTTAGCCTCTAATACCATGACAAAAATGAAAGAGAATTTCTGAAATATTTTGTTTGCTCAATTCATTAGATAATTACAATAAATAGACATCAAGAATGATCAAATCCCTTGATTCTAGCCTTAGTTTAGGAAGAAATACAAAGAATATAATAGTAAATACAAAAAGAAGAATGAAAATCTTGTAGAGGTAATCAAGGGATATACAAATTTAGGATATACAAGCTGTAATGAAGACTCAATAAGGAAAATAAAATATTTACGCGTATAAAAGGGGTAGGAATGGAAATAAAGGAGACTTTGATCAATATTTTTATAATATTATTTGTGGAATGACCAAAACCTTTCTATCAGTATCTTCTATCATAGCTCTATCATCGCGACGAGTTTATAATTCACCATCGTGAAGTCACCAAGTCAATGGGAGATCTGTGCCCTCCGATTCAGGAACCTCCATGAACTAAATACCATGCAATTAAGAGGAGCCTAGTGCCACAGATTCCCACCACAGTTGGCCTCTTCCTAGCAAACCAATGCTTCTTCACAGGAAGAGAATGCCGCCGCAAAAGTCGACCAACCTTCCTCACCCGCAGCAATATCACCACCCACCTGCGGATGACCTACCGGACCGAAAAATCTCTGCGCTAGATCTCCACGCATAACTACTCCCCACTCCGTAACACCACCTACTAGCAAAGATGGGGCTCTGGTCTGGGAAACCCACGCTCTTCACCCCGTAGAAATCGAACCCCAATATCAGGCATTAGACGACATCTCAGCGTCGTTCATTCATACTATTCTCAACAAGGAGGCTCTACCATATTTCGCGTTGTCAAAATTTCAAATGTACAATGGGATGCAGGACCCCTTCAACCATCTGATGCATTATCAAAAGATCATGACTCTCCAGATGGGGAATGATGCCCTTCTATGCAAGGTATTCCTGTCCAGCTTAGCCTTGTTGTGGTTCCATCGTCTGTCCCAAACTCACACAATATCCTCACGGCTGGTCCTAGAAATTCGCTTCCTAGCATAAGTGCCTTCAGCAAGTGAAAACAGAGTGTCACTAGTCCGTTTCAGCGCGCAATGGGGAAATCAGACCATCAAGGATTTCGCGAGTTGCTAGCCTCGCCTACCAGCTGACCTCATTAGCTCACACTACACCGGCAGTCATTGCAAGCTATTCCCTGCAATATCACATTGTTCTTTACTCTTCCTCCCATGCCTCCCGCTTCAATTGATGAACCTGTCTTAAAGGTAATCAGTACGCAATGCTCGAGGATGATGTCATGGTTGCAATGAAAAGAACTGTCGCTAGTACGTCTGGGGGCTAAAGTAATGGTGGAGACAAGGGAAAGTGAAGCCAACGGGATGAGGACCCTAAGCACAAACATCATGACGTGGAGTCTCGGGATTCACGCTTAGTAACCATGAGAAAGCTAGCCAAACCCTCAAACGACTCGTAAAACCCCAATCCGCATAACGACACCAGTAGGTAAGATTTTACAACTTCACTCCGGCACAACTTCTTCCTAATCATCTAGTCGTATCCTTAAGTTTCGTGTGGTCGCTCCACTCCGCCAAGTAGCTGGACTTAAAAAAGAGGAGAGAGACAGCCACGATTTTGAGAGTACCACAAGGATGTCATACACAAGACCAATTCCTGCTTCCGACTCCGTCACCTACTAAGTTACTTTGTTAGAAAAGGGCACCTCAAAGAGTATGTGGAGGACTCGTGCCCGAGAAGATCACCATCCCCTCCCTTGGCCAAGATAAACAGTAATCACGACACACATCGGTAGCAGTCCCTAAGCCATCTCATGCTCTAAAGCGCCACATGCAAGGACTTTATGATCAAGGCTGCCAGCTTGTCTCCTCGGGAGTGCCCAGCTCATGATGGGCTCCTTACCTTTCTCCTGGGCCGCCCTTGAGGCAGTTGGCTCAGCCACACGATGACGCTCTTATCCTAACCTTAGAGGTCAAGTGACATTTGATGAAGAACATATTGCAGGGTCTTCAGCAAATGCAAAATGAACCTCCTATACTTTCCGCCCGATTCAACCTGGCTAGAAATAGGTTACTCTGCGAACCCAGAATGGTCCTAGTCAAGTCACACGGGCACGTTGACTCACTCGTTGGGAACAGAAACCATCTCGACGGGTCCACGCAGCAAAAACAGCAAAAGCCATCACACAAAGACATCCATGCATAAGGTTTCATACACAAAGCACGCTTTGGTTCTGTTAACGATGATCGACAAGCCGTCGAATTTCAATGCCTTACTGGGTCGTACTTGGATCCGCACGATGAAGGCATTGCCCTTTTCCTATCACCCGAGGTTGAGTTTTCTAACCCCGCAGGGACAGGTGGACATTAATGGAGATCAACAAGCAGCCTAGGCATGCTGCACACTTAACCGATGGGAGGATGAGGCGCATGCCAAATAGCAATGAATGCTCGAGGCTTAGTCAACGATAGAAAATGAGACAAGGATTGTCGAGCCTTGCAGCTACATCCCCTGTTCGGCCCCGACCGGCCCGAGTAGGTCAACTTAGGGGCTTTGTTGGTCTCAGAAGAGGTCACCTCCATGTTGTGTCTCCTCCGTGAGTTTGAAGATATTTTCATTTGGTCCCAAGCCAATATGCCAAGGGTTTTTCCCGAGTTATCAGAGCATTAGCTGAGCTTGCAAAGCGGTTGTAAGCTGGTTCGGCAGAGATTAAGGCGGTTCCATCCTACTCGACTAGAGGTGATAAAGCAGGAAGTGGATAGATTACTAGAGGTCGGGTTCATTAAAGAGATTCAATACCTAAAGTGGCTCTCCAACGTGGTAGTTATTCCAAAAAAGAATAGGAAGTGGCCAGTGTGCTTGGATTATTCAAATTTGAATGACGTCTGCCTAAAGGATACTTTTCCCCTCCCCCTAATTGATCAGATTGTTGATGCGATAGTCGGCCATGAGCTCTTATCCTTCCTCGACGCCTACTCGGGCTATAACTAGATCCCGATGTACCCGTCTGACGAGGCAAAGATCGCTTTCATAACCCCATATGGCATGTATTGCTACAGGGTAATGTCGTTTGGATTAAAGAACGTTGGAGCCACCTATCAAAGCATGATGTCTCGGGTTTTTGAACCTCTACTATGAAAAATAGTGGCGGCTTATATCGATGACATCCTATTAAAGTCTAAGGCTCGAAGGGATCACCTGAAGGAACCATTCGACCTTTACTTTCCGGCCAAGATCACGATTGAACCCCGAAATGCCTCTAGAGCCTGTGTACTGGGCTTCCTAGTTAGCCAAAGAGGGATCGAGATGGCACCAAGGTAGATCTGAGCTATTTTTCAAATGAAGCCCCCGATGACAAAGAAGGAGATACAAATTTCTGGCAAACTTCAGAACAGATTATCTCATGATATTTCCTGACAGCTTGGTAACCTTTCTTCAAAGCATTGAAAGCGTTGAATGCAAAGGGCTGGGGGCAGCTCGGAAAGGATGATACCTTGTGGTTGGACTGTAAAAGAGGAAAAGACTAGTTTACTGCCGCTAAGGTGTTCAAATCAAGCAAGGTACCTGTGGTTTTGAGTGAAGGCACTAGCTCTAAGAATGGCAAAATACAAACTCAAAGTCAGATTTTCAAGCTCACAATTCATGTTGGTGCTCACGAGCTCACCGATCAGCGGCCATACACCATAAACCCGGACACAATTCAGGAGACTACTAAAGTGGGTGTGAGAATCGAACAGTTCACATAGAGTATTGACCCGTGAACCCGCTTATCACAAGCGTATGTTAATGACTTTATCAGGAGAGGTCAAACGCGAAAAGAGAGGTGATAACGAAAAGTTACTGGAATTGATGGGTCATCCCAAGCTCAAAGCGGAGAGCTCGGATAACTCAAGCCATCCACGGGCTCGCCATCAGACAAGAATCAAACTCGCCTTCACGCCCCAGCAATGGCCGAATATGAGGCAATCATATTGGGGTTAACGGTGGCAAAGTATCTCTCAATAGCAGACATAGATCTTTGATGTGACTCTCGGTTGGTGGGAGCACAACTGCAGGGAGAGTACAAAGCCAAGAATGAGAGAATGGAACAGTATATGTAGATAGCCAAGCCTTTGTCGGTTTCTATTTCAAACGATTAAGGTGACTAACAGTCCCATAATTCAAAATCAAATGCGACGCGCTCGTTAATCTAGAAACTGCAGCTTTGCACCTGCGGCAACATCGGTATGTTTATGGATCAACCGCTCCATCCAGGCACAACGCTCATGTGGCTATAGATCAACCGCCAGACCATCTGATTTACACCCACGAGGAGTATGTCAGCGCGAACGCTCTTAAGAACCAGCTTGCCGCTAAGGTAAAGGTCCAACAGCAAAATTTCATGAACGAAATGTTGTATGTGAATTCGCATTCTCAAGGCCATACTTAAGGTGTCATCGTAAAGGTCGAGAAGGCCGCTGAACAAGTTCACTTAAGGATGGTAGAAAGCACATCGGGGAGCCAAACAAGTAGCACCGAATTATACTCAAGGTTACTACCGCAACGTTATACATTCTCTGAGTTCGTAATGCAGATGTGGGCAACGCTTAAATTTTTATCTATGTTCCAAATCAAAGACTCCATTCCATGACAAAGCCCAGCTTCTATCGATGCTGGGATAGATGTCGTGTATCTCACTTAGCTACGGGCCAATAGAAGTTTATGTTGGTTGCTACCAATTACTTCACCAAATGGGCTGAGGCTGATGATTATTTGCAAGTCACAGCAACACAGCTCATCCAGTTTGTGCAAAAGAACATATTGTGTAGGTTCGGGTTTCCTTATTCGCTGGTCTCGGACAATGGGTCGCAGTTCATAAGCAAGGCATTTTAGCAATTCTATACCGAGTGCGGGATCAAGAATGTCTATTCATCACCTCGATATCCCTAATCAAATGGGCAGGCTGAGGTCATGAACAAAACACTGCTCAGATACTTGAACAAACGCTTAACCACGGAAAAATGGAAATGGGTAGACAAGTTACCACAACCCTCGGGGTCACCAAACAATCTCTAAGGCAGCCACAGGAGAGATGTCGCAGCCTCGCTCCTTAGCGCCAAGGATCGAATATCAGATCGAACTGACTTTACACACTCTACTCCAACAACACTCGGCTAACCTGCTAGCAGCTCGAAGGAGCTTGAGGAAAAAGGAACGAGCCGCCATCTCGAATGGTGTCAGTACTGGCCACGAGCCACTGATAGGTATAGGCTCACAAGCCCAAAATGTTCAAACAAAGGTGAGCCTGCATGTCACCATCTTCAAATAAGGGAAATTCCAACCAAACTAGGAAGAACCAAACGTTATCGTCGACGGTGGACAAAAAGGCGCATACAGAATATAGTCACTAGAGGGCGGGATAGAGCCTCGACCTTGGAACTCTCTATATCTAAAAAAGTATTTCCAATAGATTTACTTGTGATGTTAAATAAGTATTTACATTGTGAGGGTGTTAAATGAAAGTTTTTGCGTAGTAGCTCACGTTGTAAATTTCTATCGCTTAGCCTAGTATTCGGGTAGTCTCATTGAGATGTTCTCCATGAGATAAGCCCTATAGATAAGCCTTGTACTCAGGCAGCCTCCTTAAGATGGTCTCCGGCGAGATGAGCCTCACCCGCACCTTTAGATGCATTCCTGTATGTACTGTCAAAAATGACCAACCATGTCTCCCCATGTTTCACCTATCCCGCTGGTTATGGAACCAATTCCTAGCCTTCTCTTTGAGAGAAAAAGGAAAAAGTGTTAATCACATTGTGATCTACCCCATTCATTTTAATTGCACCACACAACTGAAGAATTGAGATATGCCCATTTGGATCTTCAGAGGGATGTCCACCAAATTATTGTTATTTTACCAATGAGATCAAGCTCAGTTTCAACTCAAAATTATTTACATAATAGCTTGTCGTCAGATTCCTAAGTAGTTCTCATTAACCATAGGTTTCCAACAATCTCCCAAGGTAGGTTCTCGTATTTCAGGTAACTCATTCTTATCATTATGCCCATCATTGTATCTATCACTATGGTCGGCTTCCATCCTTACTTCCTCTGCTTATGATTTCCTCAAATTTCTCAAAGTTCTATTGGTCTCTGGGTCTAGAGGTACCATATCAGAATCTTGATTTCTTGGCATAACATAGACACCTACAACCAAAAAGTATATCATAGTGGAAAATTTCAGTATACTAATAAAATAAACTAAAAACAAATGCTTGAAGTAGCAAAATTCTTGTTCACTTCAATATCAATTAATCAAACCAATTGCCAATCCCTAACAACGACGTCAAAAACTTGTTAAGTGTGTGCTTTAATGCGTGCACAAGTATCTGCAAGTATACGAGCCTACAAGTAATATAGTGGATTTATGAAGTCCAAATTATCGTCCCACAAAGATTTTTTAATTAGATTGATTAATACCAAAGCTATTAAGTTTTTCACTATCCAAGCTTCCACTTTGAATGGTTTTTTATTTAAAAAATAACTAGTAAAAACAAAACAAGAATTGGATCTTAGGGAGACTAAGACAAAAGCTAATTGAAAACTAACAATTCTCTCAAGTGAATGGATTCTAGGGTTGATTTATTTCATCAAGTGCTTAGATTTCTCCTATCTCAAGCTTATTGGATAGATAATAATTGAATTCACGGTCAAGGGTCTTTAATTATACAACCTCAAGTCACCCATCTCGGTTGTACTTTCTCACTCTCGTTCCCCTATTCACCTTTTGGTCTTTCTAGGGCTAATGAGAGGTGATAATAGATCAATTTTTCCCTTTTTGAGGCATTTCATCAAACACCTATTAGTCAATACAGAGAAATCCTAGACTATGTGAATAAAATTCACCTTTCGGTCCTTCTCAAAGTCACACAATGCCATGGGATGCCTAAAACTCAACTTATGCTTTCACATACCATTGAATTTGCAACAAATTATCTTAATCCTAGCCACAATCAAGATAATGCAAGAAAAACCCATAAGAAACAACAATTCCAAAAAGTATATATCACAATAGTATTTAGAACATGATACTAGAGAAATCTCACACAAGAATCCACAAACCAACCCTAGGTATTAGATTAGCCAAGCATCTTAGAATACATTAAGCAAAAGGAAAAGTTCAACATATTATTAAGGATAGAAGAAAGAGTGTAGAGAAACAAATCCAAGTAGGTGCAAGAATCCCCTCTCTAATCTCCAATCTTCTAGCCTCCAAAATCATTCTCCTTTCAATTTAGGGCTTATTTCCTTTTATATGAGTCATTTTGGGGTCAAAATGACCCAAAAAAACTCTTTCGAATCAAACAGGCCCATGTTGGCCCCACAGCCACGCTCAGCATGTGCCGGGTTCTACTACTGCGTAGATGGCTTCCTAATTTGACCTTCTTACCTCAAACGCCCATAACTCTCTCACCCGACCTTCAAATGCGGTGATTTCAGACTCTACGAAAAGGTAAAAGAGAGTAAAATTCATTCATATCAATCTTTGAGTCATTGGAGGCCAATAAGTGGACTGAAAGTTCACAAACTTTGAGGGGTGCTACATATTATGTCTTGAAAAATTCTCCTATTTGACTTCGTGAAGTCATATCTTTTTCGTTCGAGCTTTGAATTGAGAATTCTTAGATTCTATGGACAACTGAAGAACTCTAGAATCCATCCATATAACTCTTGAAGTCATGGGAGGTCATGGTACAACCCAAAAATTCATCATTTTTTGCCCTCTATATGCTCTTTTTGCTTCAAAATGTACCTAAAGCCATAAAATGATAGAATTAAGCGTTAGAGTCCCTAGAAAACCATAATAGCATGTAATTGATAGGTGAATAATGGTATAAAAGCATGTATGAAAAGCACCAATCAGAACCGACGCTCTACCTCCAAGATTCAGTAGTCGGATCTTTCCTCGGATGCACTCCCTTAGTATGATGTAGTACAACTCGAATATCAAAATATTCCTATAAGAAACTTGTGCTATGTATAGAAGCACTGGAGAGAGAGTGTCTGTGTGCTTGAAGCACTTGAGAGAGATGGTGTGTTTTGAGAGCTTTATGTTTCAATAAGTGTGCACGGTGAAGAGCGGGCACCCATTTATAAAGGAGCCTTCAAATATAGTTCCCTAAAGATCTCGTGGAGAAAATTAATTAAAAAATAATTAAATTAATTATCTAATTGAAATTGTCATAACACTTCCTACATAATGAATAACTTGGTAAGGTAGCTATTTAAAAGGAAAATAATTTGAATTAAATTTGATTGACAAATGAATAAACCATTTATTTATTATTTAAAAAGGAAAATCAAATGACTTGGCCGAAAGACTTAGCCAAGTCAAATTGGTTATCACAAGATTTTTTTTTTTTCTCCGTTTTACGCTTATACTCTCCAACAATCCCCCACAAATTATAAGTGTGAAGAAAAAGTAGAAGAAGAAGAAGAAGAAGAATATGAGGACTGGAGGAATATTAGAATCCAATATATCAAATCTAATGCTCATAAAGGCCATGAACCGCCAGATAGATAAGCATGAACCACAAAAAACAAGGTGAATGGGGTAACCCATGAACTATCGTTTCTTTATGGGACTCAAGGAACCTATCATCCACATTAGTTTCTCAACTACAAGTTGTACTTTACGGGTTAGTGCTAATATGCCATGCACCCTGCTTGGAATTTCATGAGAGCTCTAGAGAATAGGCTTATGTTCTTATAGGACCTATCAAGTGTGCTCTGCATATAAACACATCATCCATAAGGTATATGGTATTCATTAAGAGTTGACACTCAACCTCAATCATTGCAGAATAAGTTCTATCTACACCATAGGGATGAACTCTCAATAAACATGACTGATAGATTTGCTCACAGTCAACATATGACTTGTTATTATCCATATGGATCAACTCCACTTATTGATCCTCTATTCTAGTGTGTTACACAACACCTCGACTTTGTAATAGGCAAAATCCTCATCCCCTCTATGTTCATTCCACTAGTTTTCTATTTTGTAATTTAGTTAGAGGATTGGCACCAACTTAACCCTCATACAAAAATCTAGAGATATGCAACCTTGCCATTGTGCGCTGTAGCACAATATTGTGCCTTAAGCATACATGCATGTTCTTCCCATTGATCATTTTACTTTTAGCCATAGTTATTGCAGCTTGGTTGTCACAACGCATAGACACAAAGGTCCCGTCTCTGTCAGAAGGATATCTACAAATATATTTCGAAAGCCACTAACTTCAAAACTTGCATTTCTAAGGCTATAAACACAGGCCTCCTCGGAGCAGCTTTTGTGATGTGTATATAGTTATGCAGAAAATATAAAAAGAGCTGCTTATTCCGCGCAAGTATACGCTTGTCGGCGTAATAAAATGTACCTGAAGTACTGATATCGATCCACGTGGAAAACGGAGATGCTAGCACCAAAATTATAATACTTCTAATATCCAAACTAACAAATTTAGATAGGTGAAACACTTAAAACTTCAAACTAATTAAATTTCTAAATCTAACTAATGAAGTTCGTAACTATGGGATACCAAGATGATAATCTTCTAGGGTACTTTGGTAATCGGACAATCCTCTTATATCTAAATCAAAATTCTACTCTATTGTTTCCATGAAAATGCTTCAAGGCAACTCTTGTCTAATTTAATTATAAGCCTCGAGGTCGAATAACCTACCAACTAACACTAGGTCTTTGCTTCAACTCCAACCCGCATTAGAGATGCTTTAAGATCCAAAAGTCTTCACACACCTCCTAATTACCGATAATTCTCTATACTATCGCTCAATTAAAGTTGATTCATCTGCGTCTGCCTTACTCCTTCTCATCTTGCAAAGAACTACCTACCATGCGATTGAGATTAGCCAGAAATCATGTAAATAGAACAGCATGAATCAATAGAGGTGCATTCACAAGAAACAATAGAAAACGGAATGCCAGAACAAATAGATATAAAACCCATGTCTCACTACACAACCAAAACTCCTAGATCTACTTAATTTAAAGATGATAAAGGTTTGATACATCATAAACTTAGGATAAAAAACATGAGAAAAGAGGAAGAAGGAAACTATAGTGATCGTTTATGGTAGTCCCTTTGATTTTCTTCCACAAATCTCTATGATCTTCTCCAAAATCTTCAAAAATGTACTCTCCAAACCTCCTCTCGTCCCAAAGTGTGGACAAAGTCCCTTTTCCGAGCCCTAGCCGCCTCCTTCGCCTCTTTCGGTTTGAGCTTTAAAACCCTCCATTATGGGGCTCAAATGGGCTAAAAATCCACCCAAACCGACTCAACGTCGCGACGCTGCAAAGAACGGGCCACGACGCCGGATGCTCGCTTCGCAACGTCGACGTTGGTTTCGGCACCGTCGCGACGTTGCAGCAGTCCCCTGTTTTTGCTCCAACTTCGTAAGGCCATAACTTTGTCATACGAACTCCGATTTTGGTGTTCTTGGTACCGTTGGAAAGCTCTTGAAGTGTAGAATCCATCCATATATGGGTTGATTCAATATGAGCTCATATGATATCTGAAAATTTCAAAATACAGTAGCCTCCTGCTGAAGGAAAAGCTGCACAAATGGTTTATCTTTCTTCAAGTTTTGGAACTTGTATAACTTTGTTCGAACTCCAATTTTGGTGTTTTTGGTATCCTGAAAGATCTTGAAGTGTAGAATCCATGCTATATATGGCTGATGCAATATGAGCTTTCTATATGATGCTCCCGAAAATATCAAAACACAGTAGCCTCTCCTGCTGCTTCTGTAACAGCTTTTTCCACCAATTTGAAAATAATTCCCACTAAATCGATGACTTACTCATGTTTGAATCTTAGAGGCAATAGCACTGTATTTAATATAAAATACTAGAAAACAAACTAAAGCATAGGGATAAAAATGAAAGGCCACATACCTACTACACCCCAACTTAAATTCTTGCTAGTCCCCAAGCAAGAGACCAACTCAAAACAAAACAAAAATTGAAAATGATATGAACTAAAAAAATAATGAGATGAGTACGATAACATGATTCAAATGAAGAATCACTAGAACACAATTTAGCAATATTAGCCTTTTCAATCAAAATTTGTGTGAATCCTTAAACTTTAAACTGAAGGAACATGGAGGTGCCAGCATGAAGTAGCAATCAAATCAACTCCTAAGTCCGCAGCAGGATCTTTCCTAAGGAAATTCATGTAAGTATAGCATGATCTGTATAGCAAGGTCCTAGCACCCCAAACTTAAGCTCAACTCATCTATTAGGAAGAAGTAATCTAAGAAAGGATAAGAACGCACCCTTTTGCCTATACCAAAGATTCCCAAAAAATTTCCTAAATACCTAAAAGTGAAGGAGAACTAGTGCCAAGAAGTTTTAGATGAGTGTTCAGAGCAGGATCCATTGGTGACTTCACCACTGGTTAAGGCACCGTGCATTAAATTCCTTCAAACTTCACCAACACCAACCAAACTCAAAGGCCCTAAGTTGCGGCATCCATCTTTCCGTCCATGTAGCGGGCGCTGAAGTCAATGACTCCCAGCCAAATGGGCCGTAGGCATTAGGCTTTGAAAGGCCCTCGCATCGTGCCCGGATTCACTTAATATCCACTTGATTCGAATTCACAATGGTTTTTGACTTTTTTTCTTTTTTCTTTTTTCTACTTTTTCTATTGTTTTTTTCATTTTTCTTTTTAGTTAGCTCAATGGCAATCCTCTTGATTGGGTGTCCCATCACTAGATGGTTAGAATCCCCTAAGGTTAGCTTGAATTCAAGGCAAAGAGTTCGGGACCAAGGCAAGGTATGGAGATTCAAAAGTGTGTGTGTGATAGGATCTTGAGAAATAGCTTTGTAGCACAATGGAGGTGACTGCTTAAGTCACCTATACTAAGCAAGTACACAATTCCAGATCAGATTTAAAACCTATGGTCCTGGGGTCCCTTACACTTTGGTATTTTGAATAGTTGTACTAAAATGACCTTCTACTAGTCAACAAGGCATCAAACTCACTCATATGAGACACAAAATAAATAAAATAACGAATGGAAAGCACATGCAACTGGTCAACCAAACAACTGAATTCAAAGCCGTGTATGAGATACAAAAGTTGGATTTAAAAAATTTCTTAATGATTTCTTGAATTCAATTCTCAAACTTGAAATGAACGTTGTCCTCAATGTGAAACAAAGCAAGAATGGATAATGAGTACTTCGAGGCTGATCAAGTCTCTGGAAGTTGCTCCAAATGAATATGGCTCGCTTTGGAGGCAAAGAGGTGTTAAGAGGTTAGACTTAAGTCCAAATGAAGGATGCTTGAATATGGTTTCCTTGGTTCTTTAAGTCGCCTAATTATTGAACTTCGTTCAACCTTTAGCTTCCAAACCAGATTTGAATCCCCAAAACCTGAAATTAAAACTAAAACACAGAAAACAAAATCAAGCACAAAATTTATTAAAAAGACCAAACCAATCGTCACTAAATAGAAAAAGAAAGAAAACATTTGAGCCAAGCCGCCCTCCCAAGGGAGTCGCCCGCTTTTCTAGTCCAATAGACTCACCAACTAATGATGGGTTGGTGTTTCTTGCCTCCATCATTCTAAGAGGCTTATAAGCGTTAATCAGCAACTTGGAGCACATAGTCTTCCACAATCTTTTTTTTTTTTTTTTTTTTTTCTATTTTTGGAGACTTTTGTTTACAATGAATCTTCCCACCATTGTTGAAGTGAATGATGTACTCATCCACTCTCGACTTGGGATCGCCTCTCATTTTTCACCCTTCGTGCGATCTCACCATAAAGCCATTCCCTGAAAGGTCTCTACAACCTCCTTTTACCTTTCAAATGATTCCCGGCAGTTGAACTCTTTTTCCTCCTTTCAACTAAGTCTTCAAGTTTCTATCATCCCTCTCCACTTTTGAAGCTTTCAAGTTCTTCATTACCTCTTGAAGTGATTTCTTCATTGTAGCTCCAGCTTTCTTTCAGATTCACCTCAAGAGTAGATGGCGAATCCTCATGTTGCCCAAAGGACATTGTAGCCATATTCTCTTGTTCATTCAAAGAGTATTTTTGGCTACTAGTCTTCTATAACTCATACTCTCCTCTTCTTTAGGCTGTTCTTTCTCAAATGTAAGTCGAGTACCGTGGCGGCCATCTGAGCCATCTCTTCTTTCAAGCTATCAAATGGTGTATGCTGAATTTGAACATTAGCCCTTGTCAATTCCATGACTGAACTCTGAGATGCTACACCAACATGAACTCTTTCATTTCACCAATGCCGCCCTAACTCTGTCATTCTTCACGTGGAGGTTGATCAGGATCTCATTCGATTAAAATCGAGGCAAACTCCAATCCTGAGAGAGAGTAGTCCATTTCATCCATTGATCTTGAAAATTCAGGTTGTGCCATGGTAAAATGCAAAATTGAGTTCTTCTTAATTCATCCATAGCTTCTTCTAGTTTGATCTTTGACTTGTGGAGGCAAAGTGAATGGTATAGCTTGTATTCCATGAGGAGGCTCGGGTGGTGGCTCCATCCAAATTATGGTTGCTCAAGCATAAAATTCTACTGAGCAATCTGATGCATATGGTTGCCACATCCTGACTTCGCACTTGAGTTGTCACTCTTCTTGATGTTCATCACAATTGTCGATTCCTTAGTTGTTGCTCACAAAGAGCCAATGATTTGTCAACCGATGATAGGGATCCACAGATTTTAACTCAAAAATTTATGCAAAATGAAAAACAAAAGTATCAAAAACTCAAAACCACACAAATATATATAAAAACGCGAAGTATTAAAGAGCCACTTAGTATTGATATTAGCATAAAACACCGATTTTCCCTGCATCCGTGCCACAAAAACTTGATAGGCAAGTGGTGATGTGTACAGTTGCGTAAAAATATAAAAGAGGATGTTTTATTCGCAAGAAGTACACGCCATGTCATAATAAATGTACCTGGCAATGGATATCCACGTGGAAAATGGAGATGCTAAGTACCAAAATTGCAATACTTCTAATATCCAAACTAACAATCAGGATAGTAAAACAGACTTAAACTAAACTAACAAATCTAAATCTAACTAATGAAGTCTTTCGCAACTAAGGATACCAAGAGATGATAAATCTCTAGGTACGGTGCAACCGACAATCCTTCTTATATCTAAATCCAAATTCCTCTACTCTATTGTTTCATATGAAAATGCTTCAAGGCAACTCTTGTCTACTTAATTATGTTTCCTCTCTAGGTTTGGTTAACCTACCAACTAACACTAGGTCTTTTGTTTCAACTCAACCCTAAGCATTGAGATGCTTTAAGATTCAAAGTCTCACACACCTCCTAATTACCGATAATTTCTATACTATCAAGCTAATTAGGTTGATTCATCTATGTCTGCTCTTACTCTTCTTCGGGATCTTGCAAAGAACCACTCACCATACTGAGATTAGCTGTAAATCAATATGTAAATGGGAACTAAGTATGAATCAATAGTGTATCTTACAAATAAACAATAGAAACGAACGTTAACAAATAGATATAAAACCCAGTCTCAATACACAACCAAAACCCTGTATCTAATAATTTAAAGCATGATAAAGGTTTGATATATCATAAACTTAGGATAAAAACATGAGAAAGAGGAAGAAGAAACTATAGTGATCAAATGATGGTGAGTCTCGATTTTCTTTCCACAAATCTCATGATCTTCTCTCCAAAATCTTCAAAACAGCTCCAAACCTCCTCCTTTGTCCCAAAGTATGGACAAAGTCCCCTTTTTCCGAGCCCCCAGCCGCCTTCGCCCCTTCGGTTTGAGCTTAAAACCTCCATTATGGGCTCAAATGGCCAAAATCCACCCAAACCGATCTCAATCGCTGGCGCCGCAGCAAACGTCGACGTCGGGATACAGCCGCAACGCCGCGACGTTGGTTCAACGTCGCAGACGCTGCAGCAGTCCCCTGAGCGCGTTCCAACCGTGGCGCCATAACTTTGTCATACCGAACCGATTTGTGTTCTTGGTACCGTTTGAAAGCTCTTGAAGTGTAGAACGATCCAGTTATATGTGTTTGATTCATTATAAGTTTCATGATATCTGAAAATTTCAAAATACAGTAGCCTCTCCTACAGCAAGAAAGCCAATGCTTGCTGATTTTTCTGCTCTTGGAACTGTACATAATTTTGTTTAACTCACTCTGCAGGCATAGAATCCCTGGAAGATCTTGAAGTGTAGAATCATACATATATGGCTTGATGCAATATGAGCTATATGACAGTCTGAAAACATCAAAATGCAGTAGCTTCTCCTGTTAAAGCTTCAGAGCAGTTTTTCCAATACTTTGCATAATTCCAATTCAACTCAGCGACTGACCATAAGTTGAACTTTTAGAGCATTAGGACACTTATTTAACATAAAAATACTAGAAAAACTAACTAAAGCATAGGGATAAAATGAGTATTTAAGATACTCATCAGCCTCCATAGTGGACCGAGTAATGCAAGTCTGCTTTAATGATTTCCAAGAAACTGCACCTCCTCCAAGGGTAAAAACATACCCACTAGTGGATTTCATCTCATCTAAATCAAAGATCTAGTTGGTATCACTAAACTCTGGCGATACTAAAAATCCACTATAACACAAATAATAGTCACTAGTGCCTCTCAAGTATTTTAGTACTCTAAGAATAGCAACTCAATGATCCTAATTAGGACTTTGGGTGTACCAACTCAATCTTCTAGCCCCAAGCTTAGGCAAATGCTAGGTCCGCTTTCTGCTGGCACAATAGGGCGCTCAATTATTTGAGCATACTCAGTTTGGGCAACACTTTGTTCTCTATTTTTCTCTAGTTATGAGTTGGAATCATAAGGAGTTGTCACTAGTTTATAATCAAAGTGTTCAAACTTCCTTAAAATCTTCTTAACGTAGTGTTCTTAAGAAAGGTTAAATCCATTAGGTGTTCTTGATATTTTAATTCCTAGAATCACCTCATCTTCTCCTAGATATTTCATATAAAACTTAGATCTTAGGAATTTCTTGGTCTCAATGACAACTTAAAGGTTAGTCCCAAATTTAAGCATATCATCAATATATAGGCAAATGATAATGCATGAGTTATACTCAACTCTGTTATAAATGTATTTATCGGCATCATTAAAGGAGAATCCATTAGATATCAATGCTTTGTCTTTCCGCAAACCATATTCCTGCGCAGGAACCCGATGTCGCAACATTATAATAATTGGAGTCCATGATCATTTCCATAGGGAGGTCAGGTGATCCTTAGGATTGCTTTTCCAATGAATGTGCGATTAAAGTAAAATTTGGGGGTTTGTGATTGATTGATTTATTAACTTATTTGACTTAAAACCCACCTCTCACTTACAATCATTCAGGTTGATGAATGGTCTTCGATGGGGATATAACTTAAACGCTTGTGTTACATTTATTAATTTATCTATACCAAACACTTGCTTCGCACAGATTGGTTCGACTTCACTTGTATTTGAGATCAAGCACATCTGCCAAGAATCTCCTGCTCACATTGTCAAGAAGACAAACTTAGGTTTGGGTTAAATGTAATTTCGTTTAATATCGTAAAATCCCCTTAAAGTACAAAAGAGGATTTGATATCATACCTTGGAAGTGGGGTGAGTTTCCACCGCAGAAACCTATCATGGAGGCTTAGGAACCCATTGAAGCCAGAATTTGTCACAATCGCGCCTGAACACTAATAGCAACGTAACTTGAGAAATAACACTTCAATTGCAAGGTTGAGATATAAAAAACGTAGAGTCTCCCAATGAATACCCAGTTATCAAATCAACTGAAAGATTACAATTGCTTAAAACCTAGAATCAAAAGAAAAATAAGTATTCTACTCTATGAAAACCCTAGAAAAAATAAGAAAACACCCAAAGGTTAGAGCCCAAAACCCTAGAATCCGAACTCCCTTAATTCTACCCTAAAGTGGGCTTAAATACAATCCTCATTAGTGATCTTGAAGTGCGATCGAAACATGCTGCCCTTGCACCAAGATTGAAATCTGCTTCAAATCCAAAGATCTGCGATGTTGTAACGTACCAATTAGTGTGGTACTGGTGACAGTGCACGGGTATCTGAATAGCCTTGGGGTACCGCATCACTCATATTTGGTACCGGTACCATTGCTCCAACGCATGTGGCAGCCGGTATCGCAAGTGTGTACCAAAGTATTCACGCTCCACAAATGTCTTTCACCGTAGCACCCAGTGCCTCCTGACAGCGGTTGTAATCGACAACGATGATCTACAGTTGTTCTCTAGAATCAAACCGCTAGGACAATGTGCACGGGACATCGAACAACCTGCACATGCATAAAACTAGTAGAAAAGGTCAAAAGCACCTATTCTACACAAAAGGAAAGTAAACCATGAGCTGAGGGGCTTAAAACCCTATATAAATGTCGCACTTTTATGTATCCAACAATCAACACATGATCAAATTTGTTAGCCACTATTTGGGCGCTTGTTTTAACCCATAAAGGGATTTAACTAGCCCACAAACTTTTTGCTCCTCTCTTGGAACCATACACCCTTCAGGTTGATCCATATAAATTTCCTCTTCCAGTTCTCCATTCAAAAAGGTAATCTTAACATCCATCTAGTGTATCACTGGATTATGAACAAATGCTAAAGCAATTAACACCCTAATTGAGGAAATCATTGTCACATGAGCAAAATAATCAAAGAAGTTTACACCTTGCTTTTGTTAAAATCTTTAGCAACTAAACATGCCTTATATTTCTCAATAGACCCATATGATTTCAATTTCATTTTAAAGATCTATTTATATCCTATAGTCTTAGCACCAGGAGGCAAGTCTACTATCTCCCAAGTATGGTTGTGCATTATTGATTCAAATTCACTATTAACGACCTCCTTTCATAAAGGTGCATCAGTTGATGTCATAGCTTCCTTGTAGGATCTAGGGTCATCATCAACTAAGAAAGTGTAGAAGTCATCATCAAGATTAGTTTCTTTCCTTTCTTTTTTACTTCTTTCAGCTTCAGTTAAAATATCACTAAACTCAAGTATAAGATTTCTTTGAACTTTTTGTTCTCCAATTGTTTTTCAAGGAAAAATATTTTCAAAGAAGTCAACATTCTTAGTCTCAATTATAGAGTTTACTTCCACTAGGCCATTTTCCGATTTGATGACAAGAAACCTATAGGCAGCGGCAGTATTCTCTGCATATCCAATAAATGTTATGTCATAGGTTTTAGGACCTCATTTTCTTTCTTCTTTTTCCGAAGAACAATTATAATGTCTAAGACTAACAAAATCAAAGAAATATGACTATCATAATATACTTTTTATTCTATTTATCTTAACTAAACATGTTTAAAATAGAGGCTTAAATCGTGGTTAAGGCAACTTGTGCTTTATTATGCATTAATCTTATATTAAGATTAGTTACAATTAAATGTTGGCTTAAACACTTGAAATTAGCATTTTGGGAAATAATTATGGTTAGGAGAACTAAAGGAGACTAGTTGGCAATTACAAAACTTAATAGGTAGCAAAAGAGGGACTAATGGGCAAAATGAGTAGGGGCATGGTTATGAGGCAATTTCTAAGCATGCCAACACATGTTGCACTAAGTAGGTGGCAACTTCTAAGCATGCCAACACATGTTGTACTAAGTGGGAGATATTTCAAGGTTGGTAGAGCTTTTCCCAACCTTATATTTGTGAAATAGGGGTTAGAGGAAAGAGAAGGAAGCTTGTGTTGCAGGAATATAATAAGCTTCGTAGAGGCAGCAGAGGGTCATTTGAAGAACAAAAAGGTCATAAAGCTTTGATCTGTCTTCGAAGAAGCCGAATTTAATTCACATAGTAGAGATCAATATGAGAAAACAAGCTTATGGGACTTTGAATTAGTGATTCAAGAAGATCCTCAGAAGATTAACTAAATTCAACAAAGATAAAGAAAAGGAACACTGCAATGCACCTGTCAAACAAGATTACATATTGATTGAAACCAGCCATTTAGCCTCATCAGCTTCATTGCATGATATTGGAAACCATCCCTTTTTCTCGCTTGAAAACTAAAGTTTGAAATGAGATCGCACCCTTTTTCAAGTCTCAAGGGTGGAATAAGAGAAGGACTGCCAGAACATAATATGTCCTTCAAAATAAAGTTCAATTGTTCAGACAAAACAAATCTTCTTTCTTGTTAAGACATAAATTTTGCTTGTGGAAATTTAGATGTCAAAACTCATTATAACTTTTTTAGTCCATTTTTCCATTTTTCTACACAATATAATTCGCCTATTTTTAAGTGTAAAATATAAAAAGTTATTTATCAAATTTATTTACAGAAATTAAGGAAAATGAAAATTCCCAGTAAAAATAAGGAGGAAACATATCAAGAGCTCTGATGAGGCCGTCTACAGAGCAAAGGTGTGTCACGATCATAGCTTTACGGCAAGCTAAAACAAAAGTCAGTCACACAAAAGAACACTTGTCGACCAAGACAGGAGGGACTTTCAAAGAAGATAATGTCGCGACATCGTTTTGAGGTCTTACATGTGAAAAGAAATACATTGTTAGTCGTAACTAGAAATACATCGCGACCGTAGCGCGCCGAATGGACTTGCAAATGTCTCCTCAGCAATTTCCAGTCTCACAAAGATATAAGTTGAAATCCTGACCAAGGTCACGACCGAATCATGTCACAATAAGAATGAGCTATACACCAAAAATGCAGACTGTAGCTTTGAGGCTGCAACATGAGGGTAATCAAAGTCTGCTACATACTTTTGGCGTCATGGTTATAGCCCCCAACAAGGAAAGAATTAATAGGTCGCGACTTAAATCCCATGTCGCGACAAGACAATGAAAAAGAGAACAATTTCGTGAAGTCGCAACATGAGAAGTGGGAGTTGCACCTCTCTCAAGGATCAGCACTTGATAAACAGAAATGAGGTCGCGACATATTTCCTCGAGGTCACGACATAGACAGAAAACAATGTCGTGTCGTGGCATGAACTCCAAGTCATGACATAGAATTCCATTGGCGGTTAGAAAAACATGGTCGGAATAAGATCAACATAATCGAAGAACTTATGTCACACATCAATCGAAGTCGCGACATTACATTCCAAAACAAAGCAAAATACCATGTCGCCACTTTAACTAGAAAATTGAAGGAAATCCACAGACCTGTAGAGATGAGGTTGGGCGATCGAGAGAGGTTGCATCGAATAGGAAGAAAGCATCGGTCGCGACACGCTTTTGAAGCTCGCACCTAAAATAAGGAGTCGGCCATTGAGCTTTTGCAGAGAACCACCTGAGCCTAGAACTGTGCTCACTCCCTCAAAGATAATAGGCTACACAAAATAGTGCAAAGGCTTTTCTTTGGGAACCTTAACTGGGAAGAAGAAAACACACCGTATATTTTTTGTATTAGATTTTCTTTTCTTTCTTCTTTTCTCGATCCGAACTAGTGACTATAGAATGTTGAAGCTGGAATAATATTTCAATTTCTTTATAAATATCGTCGAAATTTAATGAAGTTCATAATTTAGAATTCGCTTTTCTCGCTTTATTGCAAATGCAAGGTGTAATTCTGATCGTTGGCTCACTGTTGTTTGTGGAATATGGCTTTTCGTATGTAATCTCCAATGCTAGTTTTGGAATTCTATTGTTAGTTACAATCTTTCCTGACAACTTGTAAGGAAGTACCAAAATTGGGAGGACTTGCCTGGTTGATGTGCTTTTTCATATTGTTCCTAATAGTGTTTTGAATACCCGTCCAAAGTCCCTCGCCCATTTCCGTGAGGCCCTTCTGAAAGTATATAGCGAGAGCTTGGAAATTCCTGAGAGTTAGGAACATTCTAATTGTGGGTATGTTGGACCATTATTGAAGAACTATTATGCTCGAGAGTCTACTCTAGATAAATACCCGGGCTTCACTCATAATTGATGTCGAGGGAATATTTATCAATTTAAATAACGAGATTTCACTAATCTGTTGAAAACTTCAACCCAAAGGTTAGCCGTGGATCTAATCAAGGGAAGAGAGAAAGATCTATTGATTTGCTAACAAGTCATCAATCAGTTGTGAGATCTCAATATCCCCTAGTACTTGGGTTAAGAAATCTAAGGCCCAAGAAATGGGTATGAAGTATTGAGAAAGAAAAACAGTTCAAATCTTGTAAAGAATATGTCAACATATGAATGATTAAATCCCGCCTTTCGAGAAACAGTGTGGATATTTAATCAGAACAAAAGGAGAAACTAATGTAATATCGTGCATCTTGACAAAACTGCATCCAAATTTAGGATAGAGTTTTAAATGGGAGATAATGCAAGAATTGACTGTTTCACAGTACTTCCTTATTAGTGTTCATTTTTACAGAGAACTGATTCAATCCAATTAATTATAGTGTATATAAGTTCATTAGCTTATTTTTAATGTCCTAAGTTCTCTATGTTATCTTTAAGACAATTACCCTTTTATTTCTAGTTGATAAACTTTATCATTGAGGTTCATATAGTATGGATCTTGATTAGTCGGGGTAGTTGGTTTTAAGAATCCAAGTCAATCTCTATAGGAATGATATCTAGACTTACATCCATTTTTTTACTACTTGTATGACCTGTGCACTTGTAGTGTCATAGACTAAACTCATTCATAATTCCAAAACATTAAACCAGTTTTATTCATTTTAAAGAAACTCCAACCATCCTCGATGGCCATTGCAAGAAAGTTGTAAGACTCCTGTAGAAGTGTTAAATTGAGAGGTTTAGTATATATAGAAAAAGGCAAACACTAACCTCCACCTATTCACCCATGTAATGAGCAACATAGTCGGTGACTAAACTGGGCCTGGCTTTAGTGGCACCTGCTCTAAAGACTTCGCTCATATACCCCGAACTCGTGCCTGCCTAAAGGTAAGTGTCGCAAATTTCTCTTTTCTTTTCTTTCTCTTTTTTTTTTTTTTTTTTTTTTTTTTTTTTTTTTGGCACATTGGTCTTTTCTTTTTCTTTTTTGAGACTCATTGGTCTTTTAGGATCCAAGCTGCCAAAGGTGGTCGCACACTATAGGCGATTTTTTGCAAGGTTCAAGAGGCGCTTTTCACTTATAATTGAAAACTAATGTGTACAGTGTGTGGTTAGATCAAAGTGGAAGAAGTATGTTGAGACAAGAGGAGTTTCCACACTTCATCAACTTTTATAAGCATAAAGAAAACTCTAAAATCAAGAGTATTGAAGCATAGTTTCCAATTTCTCCATTGAAGGCCGAGAATCATGTGCCTCTGAACTGATGAAACCAAGAAACTGAGAGACTAAAAACATTTTGACAAACCAAAAACATGAACTAAAGACATGTATTAGAAACTAAAAAAAATGTGCTATACTTGTTTGCAAACTATAAGCCATTTGACTACAAAATAAACTAGCTCAAAACAAAAAGTGCACTTCCTTCTTTAACTCTCCCCCCAACCAGACATTCCATTATCCTCAATGTAGCTCGGAAGGGAAACTTAAAAGAGGAAGTGATACCTCCTCAGGGAGGTGCAAGGGGTGGAATCTCATCCTCATCTTATGATGGAACTACAGGATGATCAGCTGGCAAAGCGACTAAGGCTGCTAGTGGTGATGGAAATAAAATCAAAACGCAGCGGAATTAGGTTTTAAAATTTTTTTAAAATTCTATTTTCAGAACCCAAGCTGCAAACACATATTAATATCAAAAGGTGGCATCATATCTATACTGTTATAGTTATAGAGATTTGTTGGGTAGTAGGGTTGAAAACAATCCCCACTCAAGGTCTCAATTCCGCCCCTCCTTCCTCGAGGTGGGCACCAACGATTCAGCATCTTGAACAATACACTCTAGTTTTCCTTTAGATCAGTCTTGCAGATCAACACATGAGACAAGGGATCTCTATGGGAAAGAGACTCCCTCAGGGAGACACCAGGCAAGGAAAAACTCTCCTTTTTTTTTTTTTCCTTCTCTCCTTTTCATTGGGGCAAGGGTTCCTTGCCATAATCAACCCTACTCAGACAAATATCCCCATCAATTGATATTTTCAATTTTGTCCCATACGATCTTGATTAATATGAAATGTCAGATCGATTACTCATAATCAGAATCTGTCTGAAGATAATTTGTAACTGCATCGATTACTTTAATCTACACTGTCCAATATTAATTAATAAAATTCTAAATTAATAATTTAATCTATAACTGCCCAATATTAATTTGAAAATGTGCCCAATTATCACTCTTAATTTATAAACCCAACATGAATTTGTAACAATCCTACCAATATGTACAAGCCTTGGATCATAGAGTGTAATTTATTCCAAATCGCGAATCGTCTATCAGAGTAAAACAGAGGTGAATTTGGGACCCATGGACTCCTGTAATTTCAAGCTCCAATAAATTCAATAATTAATTAAACTTTTAATCAATCATTTTAATTTATTAATTTCGCAGTTATTCCACTAAAACTTGAAATTGAACTTCCTATCCTTACAAAGATCTACCTTACTCTAAATTCAGAGTGTCCATTGATTTAATCATTACATGCGCCTCTATCCTCCAAGAAGTGGTTCATAAATCAGAGTTCAGAAATACCGTTTGGGTTCCCCCTCTAATTATATCTTGGATTCTTAAGTTCCATTAATCCATTAGCACGCTAATTTATAAACCTCATATAAATTAGGAGTCAGTCAACCTGTTGAAGTTCCGTAACTGAATACTTATGAACCAACTGTCCAACCCATAGAAGGGCTTGATTCCATGTCCATAGTTCACATTCCCAACAGACATTAATTTCAATGGCCTCCAACACAAGTATTGGGCCCATTCTACAACGGCTTTAACCCATGACTCAAAAGGCCCAGCCGACATAAACAGGAGTCTATGACTAATGTGATCGAGGACCATCTCAGACATAGATTGTCTAGCGTGACGTCGTTTGAATTCTTGAGACAAATGGTATTTAAAAGAATTCAAAATCTGCGCCTTGGTCCTGTCCTATATAATCTTATTATATATGGAGCCTCCACTTTAATAAACACGCCAAGATTAATGAATTCTGATTAAGGTCACTTTTATCTCAATGATAATGGACGCCCCAGCATATTTTAATTTGAAGCATCCCCAAACTTCAATTGTTTTATTACTGATAATTTGATTTATAATCCATAATCCTCGATCCTCTCTCGTATAACTCGTTATACACCGAGGTTATGGTTACATTAATAAATCGATTTTCTGACGTTTCTATTCACATTATGCACAAAATTAGCTAAATGTAATAAATACGACACTTCTTTATTAATTTATAAAACATAAAATACAAATTCATGCTTTACAAGGCACTATCCCTAATAATTGGAACCGCTTCTGACTCGGGTCCCTGCGAAGAGCTAGAGTCGTAGTCGAGTTGTTGTCGAGTTGTAGATGGAATAGGTGGTGTCGAGGTGCTCTTATTCTGAGCAAGGATGGCTTCCATGCGAGGCCATCCAATAGCCATGATGTGATGGGTACAAAGAAAGGTCTGTGATGAATGAAGAAAATTTGACAAAGTGGGACATAATCACAGGGAAGGCTTGTAAATGTCGATAAACTCCATAAAAAGTGCACAGATTTGGGGCCAACCCGAGTGTGGCAGGATGGAGGGGTGATGGGATTGCAGTGTGCCGGCGCCGATGGCATGTGGGTGGAGGAAGAGCTGGTGACACTGGGCTGTGAGAGTCCTGAGTAGGGGTAGGAGGAGCAGAGGATGCTGCTGACCTCCTGAGAAACTCCCGATCCTCCTCAAGAATGTGAGTGTGAAGATGAGGGACCTTCTGGCCACAAATCACATTTTTGGGCGTGAATGTGGTTTACAATCAACACGGTGCTCCCGGTGCTAATTCCATCGGGAAAGCCTAGGTGCTCCAAGACATAGGAGAGCATCCGCGAGAATAACAATGGAATGGCCTCGGCCCTGCTTAGATTCTTTCTATGGACCTTCTCCTCGAAGTGGAACAAAGCTAACATGATCAGCTCCTAAGGGCCGAACCAGAAGCCCTCTGAGATGTGGAATAAAGCCTCAAGGATGGCACCTCGCCTCTATACTAGATGCTGCAATGGGAACATATTGGAATGCAGCACCAGGTCCACAAAGAGCATTCCCGAAGGATGCTGCCTCCGATAAAGCATAGGACCAATGGATGTATTATGGGAGAGAACCTGGACCATCTCTCGGGGTGAAGGGTGGGGCCACTGCCTGAAGTCTGTCGAATTAGCAAGGGTCACTGGAAGTTGAAATGCAATAGCTGCATTAGCTACTATCAATAAGCCCTCTTGGCCATCAATGGTGAAGTGAAGGGCAGTAGGGTGGCGCTCAACCCGGGATGTCATAGTCTGGTTTTGCGCGGAGTCATAAATGGCTGAAGAGATTAGCACTGAATTAGCCCCATTTAATCCCGGAGGTTCGGCTGATTGGCAAAAGACAAGATGTCATAGAAATTTTCATCATGGAACTCCTCGTCTCATAGTCAATGTTCTCAAACTATTGCAATGGGGAACAGTACTCCTAATGGTAGCTAGGAGAATCCGTCCCTGAATGACAGGTTACAGTCTCGGAGGAAAGGAAAATGGCTTAGGCACCTGAGGTTGCTATTGAGAGGATTCACCGGGGCCCGAGGTCCTAGCCCACTTGGATGGAGAGGTTGTCTTCACGCGCGTGCCCGCGAGATGGAGGCGAGGGAACCTGACCGCCTCGTGGTATGACCCGCACCAGCGGGTGATGGTAGGGGCGCCAGATGGGCAGGAACAAAGCAGGCTCGGGCCGTGGGTTGGTGGAGACAAGTTGGACCCCAAGTGTAAAGGAGTCTCCATGACGAGTCCGAGATTGAGAGCTATGTCTTCATCCGGCTTTGGCCATGGTCATGACGGCGGGGGCTCATGGGAGGATGAGGAAAAGGTTTTCGTGCAAAACGAAGGTGGGTGTTAGTCTTTTTATGGAGAGTGGATGCCGACGGGTGCAAGAGGTGGGGGATCAAAACAATGTGTAGAATCGCAGCGCTAGAACGAGTCGTGGGTCGAAACGAAACTGGAGTAAAGGCTGGCACAAAATGTAGGGTGTTGGAAATAGGGTTGCGAAATTTTCATAACCCTTGTGAAACTGGGGAGGGTTGTGAAAATTGGAAGGCAAGAGGGTTACGAAATTTTTGCAACCCTTGTGAAAGTGTTATGTGGTTGCAAATATATGATGTTGCGAAATTTTCACAACCCCCAGAGTGTCAAGGTGGTTGTGTACTACACTTTGCGAAATGCTAGGTAGGCACGAATTGATGTTTCAGAGTGGTTCTGACCAACACAGCCTTCCCCGTCTCAAATATAGCAACTTCCCGTAAAAAAGTGAAATAATAAAAATCTCCAAATAAATAACATGCAGTTAAGAAATATGAGCTAAAATTAAGATTAAATTAGGAGAGAATTTAAGGAAAATTTTGAATAATGAAAAATAGTATGTGATTCAAGTCAATTTGAGGTGTCCTGAATCAACAAAATTTATACCTAATACCTCCTACTGTCGTAGCATTTGTAACACCCCGAAATATACCCTAGTTGTTTTCAACATATTTAGGGTATTTTGTAGGCATAAATTGAATTTTTCGTAAATTAAATGCAAAAAATGGAAATTTAGAAACCCGAAAATTGTACAAGACATAAGGGCAAAATTGTAAATTGTCAAGAAGGGGACATAAAAGTCATAACTTGATAAGACTAGAGGCCAAAGTAAAAATAACAAGAATTGTAGTGCAATTAAGAGAAGGAGGGAGGACAAAAGGCAAATAAGAGAAACTTTGGCAAATAGGAGGGAGACCAAAATGAGTTAAGAGAAACTCTTTAAGTATAAAGAGAGGAGACCAAAAATAACCCATTTTTGGTCTCCAAACAAGAGAGAAAAACGGGAAGAAGAGGGAAGAGGGGAAGAAGCAAGGAGGGTTAAGGAGAGCAAAGCAAAGGTATGGATTTTTGAAGTTTGGTAGGGAATTGTATGGATTCTAGTATGATTTTGTACAAAAACTACTTGGGTATGGATTGCTAGGGTTTCCTTTGGACATTAATTAGGTTCCCTTTTCTAGGGTTTTGTTAGGAATACATCCTAACTCTAGATTTAAGGGAAGTGGGGTTGAAAATCCCTAGTTTATATCAATTAGATATGGAATCCTTCATAAGTGTATGGTTTTGTAAAGTTTAGTGAATTTTGGTATGAATCCTTGGATTCTTTACACTAAAAGTGTTTGTGGAGTTGTTTGAGGATTCCATGTTAGTTTTTGATGAAGGATGGAATATAAGAGAATTATGGAAGAAAAGTGCATGAAAAACAGGATTCCGCTCATTTCCGGGTAGAATCGAGACCCACCGGTAATCTCGGGTGGTACCTGCATCAATCGATGCAAGGGCAAATCGGCACCGTATTCACCCAAAGCTTGCACCGTACCGCTCTCCGTAACCTGTCGGTACCGGTACCGAACATAGTGGTACCGGTACCACTAGTTCCTACAACCCCTGTTTTTGGTATTTTTTCATAATTAAGCTATAATTCGCATGCCGGGAGTATTGGAACTCTAATAAATGATTAACAGGGGTTAAGATAAGAAAGAAGTAAGTGAAATCAGATTGCACTGCCGCTCATTAAGCGAGTTCAATGGGGCAAAGTTCATGCCCCAATGATAAGACAGAAGTTTCGAATACATATAATCTGTGAGGGAATGCCTAAGACCGTGTATTAATGACACGGCACTTCCCTGTCGCGGACATGGGCAAAGAATGTTCCTCCGATCGCTGTCGCACTCCATTAGTGCCACGGCACTCGCTACACGGGCGTGCACGTTCGCTTAGTACTTCCTAGCATCTTATTAATGCCACGGCACTCTGCCTCGCACTGACACTCGATTAGTGCTAACAGACTCGCTCAAAGACTTCCTAAGATTCCGATTAGTGCCATCGCACTCCGCCGCTGGGCTTCGCACTCCCCGCTTTGTGCTACCAAGACTTCAAGCACTATATAGTATCTTCTGATACTTATCGGTCGGTCTTACCATTTATTAGGTAATCGGGTCTAGGTATTCCCATAGTTATGTGAAAATAACCAGAATGATGAATAAGAGTAAACAATTGTGTATCGCTTCCGACCGTAATACCTACCGTATTTCGACAAGAATAAGCTCAGAACTCCTACCGAGATTCGAATAAGCATAAGTCCGCTAAGTATAAGTAATCAGATAAGTTCCAGAGGCATGAATGCATACAAATTCCGGAGACCGTTATTGTTATAAGCGCATCAGAATCGTGTATATGCATATTACCTATGTTTCCCACTAAGCGTAAAGCTTAGCACAGGTTTTTCTATCCGTGTAGGTACAGAAGAAGGAGACAGTGATCTTCCGCATTCCGTCAGGCCAGCACACGAGTAGGGGTTCATCACTGTAGGTTTCGCGCTCTAATCATGTAAATGTAATGTATAGTTTTGTATATGTAAATAGGACTCAGAACTGTGTGTATATGACAATGTAAACACCACTACGGTGGTAGTTTTATTTTGTAATTTTGTATATGATATTTTGATTATGTTATAAGACTTGGGCCCACCAATGTCTGAAAAAGTAAGTAAAGAGTCCCATTATGGTCTCCTTCTACTCAGTTCGGATCATGTCCAGATTCGAATGAGAATCGAGCGTGACAACAGTGATACCTCTGAGTATAGTGGCTCTAGATATTCAATCCATAGGGATAGGTTTTTCTTCACATAAATTACTTGAATTGGCTTCAATTGGTTAATTCATTTTGGATTTTGGGGTTTGATAAAAACAGTGAGGTGAAATGTTTGGAAACTGAAAATAAAATAAGTTAAAATGTAAAATATAATTCCTTGAAGTGTTAGGTCACTAGGCTTAGGCTCCTAGGGTAAATGAGGGTTTCTTGGGGTCATTTCCTTGCGTTGGGGAGGATAACCTATAGTCATCTCCCAAACCGGATCTTCATTTAGCTACCGCCAAACCCTCGTAAAATCTCTTTAAATGGCATTCCACGGCATTTAAAGCTCTCGATCATTGAAACACAAATCTTCTTGAGCTCACGCTACAATGGCTCATAAATGATAATAACGAACATCACTTTGGATCAGTAATAAGCATCCAATAGACAGCTTACCAAATAATATCTCCAAAAATTTATTTCGAAGGGATCAAAACGTAAAGTTAAAAAGGGAGAACAGTGATGGGAGTGGATACCTGCGTGAAAAACATGGAACCCTCCAGCCTGCCTCAGGATACCTCCCCCAGTGGCCTTCTACTTCAAGGAGGAAGGAGTTCTAGCCACTCATCCTCTAAGTTGTCATCCTTAGAGGTTGTTTGGCTAGTGAGAAAGTGGATAGAAAATGCCAAGAAGCGGGAACTGTTGAAAGCTTCCCTCTAAAATTTTGCAATAAAAATAAAAAGTCCGTTACAATGTCTTAGTCTTGGGGCTTTTATAGACAAACCCCATTACAAAATACCAAAATAACCAAAACAATAACTATTACAGGGGGACAATTCGGGAAGAAATTCAAAAAGTTAAAAAGTCAAAAGCAGTAGGAACAATGGCAGGAAGGGCAATTTCGCAAGGATGGCAATTTCGTAGGGGCTGCGAATTGCGAAATTTCGCAAAGGTTGCGAAATTTCACAGGGGTTGCGAAATTTCGCAGGGATGGCAATTTCTCAGGGCTGAGAATAGCAAAATTTTGCGGGGGTTGCGAGATTTTTGCGGGGGTTCTGAGTGCCAGGGCTACTGCATCTCTGTTACATAGTTTTGCCTTTTTTACTCTGAGTTAATTCCAGTTTCATTGTGCTTGAGTTTAATCCCCTCTCTGCAGTATCCACCTTTTTGTAAAAACAAAAAAGTTGCTATAACATTTTATTAGTAGCATTGCAAGGTCCATAACATACCAAGCCCCGGGTTAGTGGGGTGATTACTACGCAAAGTGCTCGAAACACAGCAAGGGTGTAAAATAGCACTTTTTGGGTAGTAATCACTCCCCCCTAACCGACACGTTGCTAGTCCCTTAGCAAGAAGAAAAAAGAAAATAAAAGCAAGATGAGCTATAAATATATCTACACAAAAAAATGGTTTTCAAAATCAAAGAAGTGATAAGAGCCCAACTGCTTATTGTAGTTATAATATATCGATAATATATAGGAAGAGTGTAGATGCAAAATCAAGTATCAAAATAGTGTCAACTCCTAGAGAACCAACTTGACACCTTCCATAAAAACCTAAGTGCTTGATTTTATTAGGTTTCAAAAATAAACTGTCAAACTATTCTCTAACCCCAACCTAGCTCTTATCTAAACCTAGCAGCCTAACCAACCTCAATAATTAGGACCCAGCTTTATTCTATAACCGCTCTCTTTTTTTTTTTGTGTAGGGGTGCGATCTTTAAGAATGTCGAGCTCACTTTGAGAATTAATCGAGTATGGCAGGTCGCGGCTGGAGTAATTTCCGACCCGTTTAAGGTTTAGGGCATCGAGTGAAAGGATATTAGACCAGCTAACTCTTCAGGTTTCACCCCGAACTCTTAATGAGTTCAAAACTCCAGCACCTACAATTTTCTAAACTCCACCTATCCACCTATGTAACAAGAAACAAAGTCGGTGACTCCCAACCAGTTGGTTTACGGCACCGAGCTTTAAAGACTTTCGCCATACCCCTGGGACATTGCTCGGAGTTTCAGAAATGATGACCTGATTTTTTTTTCTTTTCTTTTCTTTTTCTTTTTCTTTTCTCTTTTACTTTTCTTTCTTTTTGAAAGACTCATTGGTCTTTTATTCAAGGGTCCTGACCTATTAAAGGTGGTCAAAGGTACTAGGCCGAACTTTTGCAAGGCTTAGAAGGCAAGGCAGTTTTTCAGCCTATAAATGAAATCTAATGTGCACAGTGTGTTGTTAGTTCAAAGTGGAAGAAAAAAGGTTGAATATAATAAGAATCTCAATGAGTTATCAACTCAACTAAGCATAACACCATTCTAATATCAACAACATTGGAACAAAATTTCAATTTCTCATACTATAAGTTAGGCATTACAAAAAAAAAATTTCTAAAAATGAGAAACTGAAAGCATGAACTAGAAACAAAAAAAAACATGCATTATATTGTAAAAAAAAACAAACTAACTAGCAAGCCATTCAACTAAACAAAATAGACTTGCTCAAAACATAAATCAACACTTCCTTCGTGCTCTCACAAATGAATTTCTATATTGTCCTCGATGTGGATTTATGGAATGGAATTTAAGGGAGAAGATGATACCTCCTTGGAGAAATGTGGCCAGGGTGTGGAGATGAGGAACCACATGAAACAGAAACAAAAGAGAGGAAAAGTATGGCGAAAATATTAAAAGTGCAAATATGATGTGCTCTGAGAATGGAAATCAAAAGATAAAACTGTGCTTCCCAAAGGCCTTTATTCACTCCATTCGGGCTTCAAATGTGATCAAGTTGGAAGAAAAGAAAATAAGGTTCAAAATGACCAATTGGAGCATTTTGAAAATTACACCTTATCATAATCTCGAAGTGTTCTTTAATTTATATTTAGATTCTAAACTCTCTGGCTTTCCAACAATACCAAGATCACCCAAACGGAGTTCGGATGAAAAAATTATGACCAAAAGAAAATAGGAGTGTAGAATTTCGCAGCTGCGAAATTTCGAAGGCACTTCGATTTTTTTTTTTTTTTTTTAAAGACAAATGATTATTTTTTTTCTCCTGTAGTGGTTGCTAAATTGTTTTTTACGTGAAAATGAGTGAAATTTCTCAAGTTATTGCGATACTCACAGTGATCTGAAATTAACGAAAATTTTAGCCCCTAAAGTTTCGCAGCCCTTGCAAAATTACTAGAGTTTTGCCTGGACCTCCTTGCTACAGAAATTAAGCACAAACCTACAAAAATAGGCCAAGAAAAATTTAAAAAAAAAAACAAGAAAATAAAAAATGATCTAAAAACAAAGATTAAATTAAAATTAGAGAAAACCTAAAGAGAAAAATTAAATAAATCAAAATAAAATAAAACAAGAAAAAAATGGGAAGACTAAGTCCTTCCCTCACCCCGAAAAACCCCGGTTTCTCAAGCCTTTGGAGGCTGCTGGCTAGTGGAGTTATTAAAGTGCGAGGTTTAGGTGCTCCAAATACGGGAACCAAGATGGTTTTCGGTATGAGCCATCAGATGCCATCTCACGATATGAAAGCTGACTTCTAATGCATGCCTGTGATGTAGTGGCAAAAGTTTGAACATAGGCCACTAACTTCCTAAGGTTTTGTGCAGGCAGTGCAGATGGGATGGCCTCAGCTTTAGCAATAAGTGCTTCAGGTGTAGAATGTGCTGCAGGTGTAGGCAGGATGTGCACTGAGTCAGGAGAGGGTGTTGTTGGCAGTGGGTTGTTGGTGGCTTGGGCAGTGGCACTAGGATTCAATTTTGTGGGAAATGGTTTAAGAATAAGCTTTGGGGCTCTTCCACTTTGCTTCCTTTCCCACTTCCTTCTCAGTCATCAATGGGAAAGATTGCTTCATTTTTCTCTATGGACAAGCGCACAAGTAATAGGATTCGAGATAACCCTTCAAAAAATCCTGCAAAAGTCTCTATCAGCTCTTCTTGTAGCTGCTGTTTACAATGCTCCTCCACTGAGGTGTCAATCAGGCACTCTTCCTTTAGATTCTCTTCTTCTTGGTGAACATTCTGCTGATTGGTGAGCCTTGAAATGGAGTACTGCAGGTTGTCAAATTTCTGATCAAGGTCATTTTGAAGCCCATCTAATCTTTGGTTAAGAGAACTCTCCATAGTATAAATTCTTTGATTTTCTCGGACATTCACCACTTTCTGCTCCTCTATAAAAGTACCCACCAATTTGCTCAAGTTCAGTATTACTTGCTCAACTAAAGAAGTTAATTGTGGTGGTTGTGGTGGCTGAGGAGTTAAAGCATAATATGGAGGAGCAGGAGGTGTATACTGTGGAGGTCTTGGTTTCCATAAGAAATTTGGGTGGTTCCCCCAACTAAGGTTATAGGTACTGTCATATGGTGCATTAGTTGGAGGCACAATTCAGGAGGGTGCACTCACCCGTGGAGGGTGTATGTAATCCCTCATGGACCTATATGCATTAGGGTTTCTCTCCACTGGGTACTGACTGTGTTGCTCTCCCTCTAGATGTTCCATTGGGTTCAAACTAATATTCAATTCAGAATTGGGCTCCTGTAGAATACTGACTTTGATCGGCTGCCTTACAGTTTCTAATCCTTGGAACATGCACTCTACCGACAAAAACAAAACCCAGTTACCAGACAACAAAGAACAATCCTACCTAAAGGTTTTAGCGATTTTTTTTTTTTAACAATGAAATGAAACTAAAAAAAAAAAAATTGACCGTAACATACTAAAAAGAGTGATAAAAGAAAATTCATCAAAACTTGTGATGAGGATCACAAGTGTTCAGTATGTTGTCATTTGCACTTAGGCACCATCCCCGGCAATGGCGCCATTTTATTCAAGTCAGTTTGAGGTCAAGAAAATTTATACCTAATACCTTCTACTACCATAGCATTGCTACTGCAGTAAAGTGGCTCTAGGATCGTCCACAGGGATGGGTTTTCTTCGCATAAATGACTTACAGTGAAACTCAAATTGGTGAATTCGTTTTGGAGTTTGGGGTTTGATAAAAACAGTGAGGTGAAATGTTTGGAAACTGAAAATAACATAAGTTAAAATGTAAAATATAATTCCTTGAAGTGTTAGGTCACTAGGCTTAGGCTCTTAGTGCAAATGAGGGTTTCTTAGGGTCATTTCCTCGCGTTAGGGAGGATGACCTATAGTCATCTCCCAAACTGGGTCTTCATTTAGCTATAAAAACTAACCCTCGTTAAATCTCTCTGAAAATGGCATTCACTGGCCATTAAAGCTCTTAGTCATTGAAACACAAATCTCCTTGACTCACCTTCCAATGGCTCATAAATGATAACTAACGAACATCATTGGATCTAGCAATAAGCATCCAATGAGCCCAAAAGCTTACCAAATAATAACCATTCAAGGTGACTCGAAGGGGTGGCGTAAAGTTAAAAGGAAACGATAATGGTAGTGGATACAAGTGAAAACATGGAACCCCTCAGCCTGCCTCAAGATCCCTCCCCCAGTGGCCTTCAACTTCAAGGAGGAAGGGGTTCTAGCCACTTATCCTCTGAGTTATCATCCTCAGAGGCTGTTTGGCTAGTGAGAAAGTAGATAGAAAATGAGAGAAAATGAGAAGAAGCGGGAACTACTGAAAGCTTCCCTACAAAAGTTTGCAATAAAAATAAAAGTCCCTTACAATGTCTTGTCTTAGGGCTTTTATAGCCAAACCCCATTACAAAATACCAAAATAACCAAAACAATAACTATTACAGGGGGACAATTCGGGAAGAAATTCAAAAAGTCAAAAAAAGTCAAAAAAAAATTCAAAAAGTCAAAGCAGCAGGAACAGTGGCAGGAAGGGCAATTTCGCAGGGAGGGCAATTTAAGTAGGGGTTCTGAATTTCGCAGCCCTTGCCTAGCAAAATTGCCAAGGGCTGCATCTCTACATTCAACCTGGTTTTGCCTTTTTCTGCTCTGATTCCAATTGATTTCTTCTGCTTGGAGTTGAATCCATATCTATCAATTATAAATAACTTTTCACCAAAAACAACAAAATTTGCCATAACATTTGATTAGTAGCATTGCAGGTCCTTAACTGTATGGCTTGGGTTAATTAGGCTGATTACTACCAAAAAGTGCTCAAAACCTGTATTAATAAGGGTGTAAAATAGCACTTTTTAGGTAGTAATCAATATGAAAATACAGCATCAAGGGAGACTGAGTCAAGCTAACCTAGTTTTTCAATTATTCTGAAGTTCAAGGAGGGTAAGCTCCTTGTCTGGTCCAAAGGGGGACTACATATGGCTTGAGGCGGTGGCCATTCACTTTAAAAGTTTGGCTCTCATTTGAATTGAGGAGTTTCACTACTCCATTGGGATAGACTTGATGAATGGTGAAAGGACCAATCCACCTTGACTTAAGTTTTCCCGGAAAGATATGAAGCTTGGAATCATAAAGCAGGACTTTATCTCCTTGTTGGAAATTTTTTCGAGCCACCATCTGATCCTGCCATTTCTTCGATCTTTCCTTGGCAATCTTTGAGTTCAGGTAAGCATCATTCCTTAGCTTCTCTAACACATTGAGGTCAGGAAACCTCTTTAGGCTGGCTCTTTCCAAATCCATGTTGAGCTTTTTAATTGCCCACCATGCCTTGTATTCAATTTCCATAGGGAGGTGGCATGCTTTTCCATAGACTAGCCGATATGGGGACATCCCAAGAATGGTCTTGAAAGCTGTTCTGTATGCCCACAATGAGTCTAGCAGCTTGAGGGACCAATCTTTTCTATTTGAATTCACCACCTTCATCAAGATGGTCTTAATCTCTTTGTTAGCTAGCTCAACTTGTCCACTGGTTTGAGGATGGTAAGGAGTGGTGAATTTATGTTTCACCCCATATTTAGCTAGGAGGGTTTCAAAGGGTTTGTTGTAGAAATGGGTACCTCCATCACTGATTATGGCTTTAGGCACTCCAAATCTAGAGAAGACATTCTCCTTTAGAAATTTAAGCACCACCCTATGATCATTTGTTTCGCAAGGAATGGCCTCAACCCACTTGGAAACATAGTCAACCCCCACCAAGATGTACGAATAACCAAAAGACGTAGGGAATGCCCTCATGAAGTCAATGCCCCAAACATCGAATAGATCTACTACCAAAATTGAGTTCAAAGGCATCATATTCCGGCGAGTAAGCTTCCCAAGTCTTTGGCATCGATCGCAAGTTCGGCACATGGTATGAGCATCTTTGAAGAGAGATGGCCAGTAGAAACTGGATTGCAAGACCTTCATAGCTGTCTTTTGTGAAGCAAAATGACCTCCACAAGCATTTTCATAGCAGTGGCTGAGAATCCCCTATTGTTCTTCTTCAGGCACACACCTTCTAATGATTTGATCCGCACAGTATCTTAACAAAAATGGTTCCTCCTAATAATAGGAATGAATTTTGGCGAATAAGTATTTCTTGTCATGTGCTTTCCATTCACTTGGGACCTCCCCTATTGCTAAATAATTAGCAATATGAGCATACCAGGGGGCCTTCTCTACAAGCAGCAGAGACTCCTCAGGAAATTCATCATTAATAGGAGGATTGTGGGAGTCATGAGCTATGGTCAATCTGGAGAGGTGATCTACCACTACATTCTCTACCCCTTTCTTGTCTTTGATTTGGAGATTAAATTCCTGGAGCAGGAGAACCCATCTGATAAGCCTTGCCTTAGCATCTTGTTTAGTCAACAGGTACTTCAAAGCAAAGTGGTCTATAAAAATAACAATGCATGACCCCACCAAGTATGCTTTGAATTTGTCTAAAGCATAGACTACTGCTAGCAGCTCCTTTTCTGTGGTTGTGTAATTTCTTTGTGCTTCATTCAGAGTTTTTCTTGCATAATAAACCACATAGGGCTTTCCATCTTCTCTCTACCCAAAAACTGCCTCAATGGCAAAATCACTTGTATCACGCACTTGAGGTAGTTGCCGGTTAGGTGCTCTCGCTATAGGTCACGGTAGTCGAGTGTGATTTAAGCTCCTCCCGAAGCTCTTTGGCACCTTCCATCCCAAAACAAATTTGGTATCCTTAACAGCGGCTGAGAGGGAGTTTAATTTTGAAAAATCGTTAATAAACCTCTGTAGAAACACGCATGTGAGAATTTCCTCACTGCCTTAACATTTGTGGGAGGTGGTAGCTTAGAAATAAGCTCAACCTTGGCTTTATCAACCTCAATGCCCTTGTTGGAGATGACATGTCCAAGGACAATTCCTTGATTTACCATAAAATGGCACTTCTCCCAATTAAGCACCAAGTTTTTCTCGATGCATCTGTTTACAGAAGCAGTCTCGAGTTAACAGCCATTCCTCAAAGAATGCCCCCATATATGGTGATGTCATCCATGTACACTTCCATAATGGATTCACCATATCACTAAAATGCGAGCATACATCTTTAGATTATGGTAGGTGTATGTCCTTGAGAGGCCAAAGGCATTCTCCTGTAGGCATAAGTTCCAAAGAGGCAAGTGAAGGTGGTCTTCTCCTGGTCCTCCACAGCAATTTCTATTTTAAAATATCCGGAATAGCCATCTAGAAAACAATAGAATGGGTGCCCGAAAACTCTCTCTAGGAGTTGATCAATGAAGGGCAAGGGAAAATGGTCCTTCCTTGTTACTGCATTTAGCCTCCTGTAGTCTATACATACCCTCCAACCCATAGTAAGGCGTGTAGGCATATCTTCTCCCTTCTCATTTTGTACAATAGTCACCCCCGACTTTTTGGGTACAACCTGAGTAAGACTCACCCAGAATGTCCCAAAATCGGGTAAATGGTACCGACTATATGACCCAGAACTTTAGCACCTTACCTCTTGCATGTGGGGGATTGATACGCCTCTTGTGGTTGTCACACTGGTTTGGCTTCCTCCTCCATGTAAATGTGATGAGTGCACACCAAAGGGCTAATTCCCTTTAAATCAGATATTTGTCATCCAATGGCTTGTTTGCACTTCTTGAGGATTCCAAGCAAATTATCTTCATGTAAGGCATTTAAAGATGAAGAAATAACCACAGGGCATTGGTCACCCTTTTCCAAGTATGCATATTTCAATTCTGTGGGGAGGGGTTTGAGATCAAGCTTTAGGGGCTCTTCGCTACTTCTTTATCTTTCTCATTGACAAGGGAGGATTTCTTCTTCTTGCCAAGGACAAAACGGCATAATACGAGGGTTCATCGATTTTCGGGAAGCTCGCAATTCCCTCTATCAATTCTTCCTCTTTATAGTTGTAGGCTGCTCACACTTGTTCTTTACGATGATTATTAGATCAAACACACCCCCTCTTCTGGGTCTTCTTCCTCCAAGGCAGACATGCTTTTCTTCGACATGAAAAAATGTTGAGTTCCAATGTCATATTGCGAATGCTGCATTGCATAACCCCATTTCAACGAGTTAATGGTGCATTTAAGGTAGCGATAATGGTCTCCTAGGAAGTACCAGTGACATAATTGAAGCCAGCCGACTCTTGGCTCAAAGTCGAGAACAACAAAAAGTCGGGTAGTAGAATTTGTCCACTTTAAAACATCTTCAATAGTACCACAGAGATTTTTATTGACATGTCTACCCAAAGACATGGTGATGATGAGTTTCAATTCTCCCAGCCACAGATTGCCTCTCAGCGAGTTGGTACTAAGTTTGTTGGCTCCCAAAATCCAACAATGCCTTTTCTACATAGCTCACAAATGTTCCTTTGAAATGGTAAGACACCACGGATCTTTGTGCCGCTAGAGTTTGCACTATATGATGGCACTCACTTGCTTTGTCAAGAAGGCTTTCTTATCCACATTCAATCCTCTCTTTACAGTGCACAAGTCTTTTAGAAACTTGGCATAGATTGGAACTTGCTTAATGATGTCTAAGAGGGGAATGTTGACTTTCACCTTATAACATAAATTTCCAGTTGGGTTGTTCACCTACTTTTTGCCTCTCTAAGTGCTTTGAAAATGGTGGAGGCATGCTCTTCTTCATCATGTCTTCCTTGATTACTATCCTTTTCGGCTCCTCATCTTGCCCTTCTTTAGCTTCATCAAGTGGTTTAGGCATTGGATGCTCAACTTTTTTACCACTTCTCAAGGTGATGGCTGCTTTTACTTCATCCATTTTAGGAGCAGTTTCACTCAAATCATCTATTTCATGAACTCCCCTAGGGTTTTGCTGAGTTTGTGAGGGGAACTTCCCTTTCTCTTGCACTTGATGTTGATTGGTGTTAGAGATGGAGCTGTAGGTTGTCAATTTTACAGAGCATTCACGGAACCCATCTATTCTCTTGTTCAAGTGCTTTCACAATGTCAACCCTACGATTTAACTACATTCCTTTGCTTTATGCTCTTCATGAGATTACCTACCACCTTGCTCAAATTTAAATGACATGGCTGGAGAAGTTGATTGTGGTTGTGGTGGTTGAGAAGTTGAAGCATACTGTGGAGGAGCAGGAGGTGCATATTGTGGAGGTTTTGGCTTCCAGGAGAGATTTGGGTGATTTCTCCAACTAGGGTTGTGATTCGTGCCACGGTAGGGTGATCCGGAATCAACAATATTTGTTTCCTATACTCCCTCTTGCCGTGGTCAAACTCTTTGCGAGTATAAGCGGTCTAGGGTCGAACGGAGGATGGGTTTCATCCGAATAGGGTCGCATCATGTTGAAAATGGTGAGGCTTTTGTTTGGATTTTTGGACTTGGGTGAACACAGGGGAGATTGGTTGTTCCTTTGTTTATTTGAAATGGCTTAAAGTGAAGTGTGAAATGGTGACCTTGAAGGCTTGGGTCACTAGCTTGATAGAATGGTGTTATTAAGATGTCCTCGGATTATATCCTCGCATTAGGGCAAATGACATATAGTCAAAGCCAAAACCAGTCTTCGTTTTGAGTCGATATCACGAGGCATTCAATGTTCAATCAGATTTGAAAACCTTTGATAACCTCATTTCAATGGCTCATTAAATGACATCTAAGAATGTCGATTACTCTACCATTAGAATGCAGAACCTAAAGCATGACAGAAGTATTGACTAAGGAAGAGGCGGTAGATGGCATTAAACCAGTTTGAAGGATTTGGAACCATAAATGCAGTACATGTATCATTAAAAGCATGAGGACACTTCCAAACCACCAGCAACCAAGCTAGCAACCCTCCTCTTCAAGGCTTTGAGGCTTAGCCAAGCATCCCTTGAGTTGTCATCCTCAAGGGGTGTGTTTGGCAGCCTAGAAAATGAAAGAAAGAGGAGAGAAGAAACAAATCAAACACAAAAATGAAAAGTACGGGAAGCTTGCATAAATGGAAAGTTAGGGTTACAAAAAAGTTGTAGGGAGCTTATATAGCCAACTTGATGTGAAATGACAAAAAATGCTAAAATATGAAATTACAATAAGGACAAAATGGTAATTAATCAAAACGTGGTCGTTTGGAATCAAAGTATCAAAACACGGGGCAGCCATTTTTTAAGCTGTACGAAACTTACCGGCTATGATAGCGAAATTTCGCTAACATAGCAAAAATAGCCGAAATTCAAATTTCGCTATGAGTATTTTTATTTAGCTTGTGAAAATTTTGGACATATAGCAGCTAAATCTAGGATTCGCGATGCAGTGAACCGTATGAGCGATTAATTTTAAATGTAGCGAAAATTTGGGCATAAGCGAAAATTTATTGGGATTGCGAAATTTTCGCGATCATGCGAGGAATTTTTCGCTGATGCATAGCCTGAAAATCACGCATTCCACCATTCCTCCGGTGTTTACTGCATTGCTTCACATGGTTTCTTCATGTTTTGCCTTCAATTCTTCACTTCATGCGACATTTCATCGCCTCGGCTTGGTGAAATCAGGGATTCTCACGTTCAGCACGATGAAGCGAAGCTGGCGGCGAAGTTCCCAGACTGAAACTACCCAAAACAATCTCGAAAGGCTCGGTAGCACTAAGTGGACATGCACGCAGTGGTGAGAAGCAATTCATATGATTGAGTGCGCAAAAGCACTGAAAACCTATCTTGAATAGGGTTGAAAATAGCACTTTTTGGAGCCAATCACACCCCCAACCAGAGCACGTTGCTAGTCCTTAGCGATACTAAAAACAATAAAGGTATGCATCTTTATGCTTTTTACAAAAAGTGTATATGGTTCAAAAAAGTGTATATGCCTGAGATAGGCTTTACCTTTAAAAAATGAATGATTTACACCACAATGCAGCCGACATGAAAGAACAAAAACCATATAAGAACTAGTTTTTGAAGCGACATCGGTTCTTCCAAGGAGTCAGCTGAACTTCACTTGAAATCTAATTGTTTAAGGTAACTGAGAAGCGAGGAGCTAATAAATTGCAAAGCTATTCCCTCCCCCAAACCTAGCCCCTCTTTGTGACCTTGGCGTTGACCCGACCCCCAAATAGGACTGGCACTTTTATTTTCTTTCTTTGGGGGAGGGAGTGTGTAGGGTGCAATGCTAAAACCGACTTCATCGAGTAGAATTAGCCAACGAGGGTCCTAGATGACAATGTGAGATTAAGGTTGAGATCAGCCAAAGGATCAATGTACAAACTCGGGCTGCCCGGACTTGAATGACCGAGGAATTAGCACCCTCTGACTCATTTAAACTCTACTGCTATCCACACAGTGTGTGGAAGCATGAGTCGATGACTCCCCGACAAATTAAAGGTTTGGGAGCATGGGGCTTTAAGGCTTTAAGCCATATACCCCTCTGGGATAGTGTTGGGGTTTCGAAACAAAGCGTCCGCGACTTTTATTCTTCTTTTTCTTCTTTCTTTTTCTTTTGCTTTTTCTTTTCTTTTCATTTTGGAAGACTACATTGGTCTTCATACATAGGTAACACAAACTGGCCATGGTGCGTCAACGAATCAAGGCCGGCTTGCAAAGTGGAAAGAGGTATATAGCTTCTCAACCTATTGGTACAATTTGGTGTGCAGTGTGTGAATTAGCTAAAGAGGGAATGTTCAAGGTTGAATATGCTGGAACTTCAATTGACCAAAAACTAAATCATGCATGGAATTGTTCTATCATTAAGGTATCATACTGGGTTTCAATTTTTCAACTTAAGGTAAGAGTAGAAACAACAAATATAGGCACAAAAAGTGATTTGCAAAAGTGTAATGAACTGCAAACAATGCTATAAAGCTTTTGATATAACCAAAATGGCTAATACATGCTTAATATAGCTAATCATAACAAAGTAATCTTTAGCGTACTATTGGCTAATACATGAATCCTATCTGAAATGGTAATGAGTTGATAAAGGCGAAAACGATCTGAAACATGATAGAAAGACACTCTAACTCTAACTTTTCCTCCCGACGAAGTATAAGTACTCATTTGGATAGGAAAATTTAGAGAAAGAGGTGTGACCTCGCTCTTCTTGGGTGGTGAGGTGGATGTCTTCAGTGTGGATGCACAGCTGTAGCTGTGTTCTTTAGCATGTCGGGAGGCTGGCGTGGATCGATCTCGATGTGAAGCTCGGACGGAGGCAAGGGTGGCTCGTGATACGTGAAGCATGGCGTAGTGTGCTTTCCCAGCAATGGCTCGGCTCGGGCGGCCCGGCCCAGTCCCAGCGATGCACTGTGTAGTAACAGCGAAACCGAGACCAAGAAAAATCATAATAAGCCGACAAAACTCCCTCGGCGACATGAACATGCTCGGAGGCTGGCTGCTTATTTGTTGTAAAATGAAGGGGCCGGCGGTGTCGGTGGGGGTCGGAGGCGGAAGGAGGGTGGAGGTGGAGGCGGGAGGAGATAAATCATGGGCCCGGACCTCCACCTCTACCTCCACCTCGGGAATAGGATCCTCACCCTCGGGGGTCCTGCCTTATCTCATCTGGTACCTCCTCACAGATCCTGTGCGGAGAACAAAAGGGTCGGCATGGTCAATGATCGCTCCATGGGACAGGACACGAGTACTGGCCCGATCCTCACTCTCAATGCGGGGCTCCTCTGGGAATCCCAGATGCTCCAGGACCTGGCTCAGCAGTCGCGGCATCAACAATGGTAAACCCTCAGATCGAACCAGGCCCTTGCGGTGGACCTTATCCTCAAAGTGCAGCAGAGCGGTCATGACCAGCTTCGGAGGGCGGGCTGAGAATCCCTACGAGATCGGGTGCGGGACACCTCAGTATGGCTCCCCCTGCGTTGAACATAGTCTTTATGTAAGGAACAAATTTGGTCAGGCAGGGTAGTCCACAAGGAGCATCTAAGGCGGGAGTTGCACTGCGGAGTCTTGGTCCGCGCGGTAGTATCTCAGCGGAGCAGCGGACCGTCTACTGCGATGGTGGGGCGCTCTCTGTATCTCGGGGTGTATTTCTGGCGGCAAGCCCAATATGCGACTGAAATGTCCGCGGCTCGAGAAGTACTCCGGACGATCGTCAATGGTGAATCGGGCTCAATGGTTTCGGCACTCCACAGAGAAGTCATGAGTGGTAGGCCCGAAGCATACGGGGGATAATAGGCGCTCGCGGGTCATGAGCAGCGGCCGGGGAATACTAGTGATCGGCCTGTGAGTCTCTGAGCGCCGGTGGTATCAATCTTGGCACATCGTGAAACCATTCCCGATGGAGTCACTGTCCACGCGAGATCTACGAATCGAAAGTCCCCGTGAACAACGACGGCCCCAATCCTCGAGGCGACGAAGATGGACCCGATGAGCTCTCCTCGGTAGAGGAGGTGATGGCACGGGCGAGATGTCGGGGCTCCGGGCCTGATGTCAGGGCCTCTGCCCGGCGTCTACGAGGCAGGGAAGGGGCGGGGGTCCCATCTCGTGCGATACCTCGGGGAATCCACGAGGGCTCCTCGGGGACGGCCGAGCTGGGGCCCGCTGCGGTGTGTATCTGTACGAGGCCGGGAGGAATGGACACTGCTTGGAGTTGCTAAAGTGCTGGCTCCTCATCTCTAGAGTGTCGTGACCACTGGGGCCCTAAGCGGTGGCAGCCACCGGTGCGGACCATGTCTGCGGTCGAGAAAAGTCACATAGGACGGAGCTTGGCGCTGGTAGAAGTGGCGAGTCTGCTTTGCGCGCCTTTCGGGAGGCTTAGGCGGGCAAGGCTGGTGTGAAATTTGGAAGGCGGCAATGGGAGGCAGAACAAGGCGAGCGGTGCGCTGGCTGCGGGGGGCCGTGGCGGCAATGGAAGTGAGGCTGGCGGGGTGACAGCAGGGACGGGCGCGAGGCCTTTCGCGGCCCGGTGGGCGGAGGTAGAGACACGGCTCTTGGTATGAGGCGCAAAGCTAGGGAGGCATGGGGGAGGATATTGAAATGAAGATGAATGGTCCCTCCCACCACCCCTTTTGCCATCGGTTGGGCAGCGAAGGGTCTCCGTAAGCCAGGCCGCGATGATGACGATTTAGGCCGTTTAGCGCAGAAATTTTCTTGGAGGCTGATTTACGCATATGAAAAATGCAAAAAAATTTGATTTAGGCGGATTAAAAACAAAATCAAAAATAATAATTATTTTTAACATAAACCTAAGAATAAGATAAAATTAAAATTAGGAATTTACTAAAAGGAAAGGTACTAAAAATAGCATACTATGAAAATTGACCAATTTTTAAGCAAAAACCAAAAATTTTTGGTGCGGTTTGGTTTCGGTGGACACGAAACCCGACTCAATTTCATTGTTACTCATGGAGGGTCAGGGAGGATCTCATGTAACCGAAACCGATTATTGTCTTCAACGACCTTCATGCTTGGTCCATTCTTGTTGATTTTTTTCTTCTCCTTTGGGTGATTTTGAGTGATTATTGACTCTGCGCGAGAATGACCCCAAAGCATTGATCTCACGGTGTTCATTTTCCTTGGCAATTCTTGCAATTTATGGACATTTGGCTTCTACGCATTGCGAATTGTTGGCGAACTTATGATCCGCGTTGTCATTTTCCACTAACTTAAGCTTGTTACTCAAGTGAAAATATTGAGCTCGATGTCATGTTGCCAAATGTGAGCTACATGATACATTTAATTGATGATTGCATTGGCGTGGTAAAAATGGTCTTCGGGATAATTGGCACATGATTGGGCCTTGCTATTGGCTCGGTATCGAGCTTCTGAAAGTCTTGGGTAGTAGAATTTGTCTACCTTCTACCAAGACATCCTCAACTATTCCCTTAAGAATTTTCAGCGTCATTCGACCCGATGACAAAGTGATGATGTTGGTAGGTTTGAGCTCCCACTAAGCCTATTTGCCTTTTGGTATGCGATGGAGTTTACGCGGCCCCGAATCTAACGGTCTTTGTCTATGCAAGTCCATGTGTTGATGATATTAGCGGGAGATCTTTGCGGATCCTTGTATTTGGCCCAGGGTCTTGCTGCGGATTATGGCAGACTTGCTCGGTTAGGAAGGCTTTCTTTTCAATGTCTAACCGCTTTCTTGGCCCAGTGCACGGGTCCTTTAAGAACTTAGCATAGTTGGGACACCTTAATCATCGCCAGCGATGGAATGTTTACCTTCACTTGCCTTAGCACCTCCCAAATTTCAGCTTGGTTTGGGATTTTTTTCTTGCCTCTTAGTGCTTGGGGAAATGGAGGGGGCATGCTTTTCTTCACTGGATCTTCACTGATTATTACCCTTTCGAGGCTCGGCTTTACTCGCATGTTTCTTGACAGTTATGGGCAGTTTGCTCTATCTGCTTTTCCACTCCTCGAGTGATGATGGCCCTCACTTCATCCATCCACGAGTTCTTTGCGGATGAACCTACTTCATGGACTCACTTTGGATTTGCGAGTGATGTTTGGGAGAGAATCCTTTCTCTTATACCTCCAGTAAATTGTTGAAAATCACGGTGATGGAGTCTTGTGGTTATCAATTTTAAATTAAGGTTTGAGCCATCTATTCTCTTGTTGAATTTGCTTTCCACGATATCTATTCTTTGAGCCAATTAGTGCAGTGGTTCCACTTTTGTCTTCCACAAAATTGCCTACACCTTGCTCCAAAATTCAATATGGCTTGTTCACACGGGAGGAAGATGGTGGTGGTTGTGGTTGAAGAGATGAGGAACAAAGCTATTTGTTACAGCATAAAGAGCCACCATGACGAGGGGATTAGGTTTCCAGGAGAGGTTAGGGTGATTCTTCCAATTGGAATTGTACGTATTACCGTATGGGGCATTAGGTTGTGGCTTGTATTGGCCCACGGCATTAGCATGCTTTGACATCAAATCCTTCACTGAGGGAGCATTCGGATAGTGTTCTCCTCACGATGGACGGTGGGGTGGCTTGATTGATCGTGGGTTGGCTGTGCGATACGATCTTGCTGAACTTCATGGAGCCTTTCCATTCTAAGCTCTTCCACCTTCTAGCTAGGGTTGATATTCTTGCTAGTACCATGTTCAAAAGTGCAAAAATTCCTCCCCCTTTGGTGGGGCGGGGATTCATCTTCCACTCCACTTCCTTGGGTTTGGCTAAGTCATTCATGGAAGTTTCAGCCACATAATTCAAAAATCCTGGCTTCATCTAGGTGCTTGCTCAAATTCTCCTCCACACATTGTTTCAAAATTTTCATAGTGGGGACATACCACCATGAAGTGGTTCTGAGCATCAAGTGTCGGGAAACCATGATGTGGACAAGCTGTGATGGTCTCCATGAGATCCTCCGACATTGGTAGAGATCTCTCGTTGTCGGTACGGAAAATATGTGGAATTTGTCATATTCAAATTATTGTCTTGCTGAAACAGCATTTCTTTAAAAGTTCTGCACTGCGGCTACGCCCCGGCTGATGGTTGGGTCTCGATGAATTAAATATATCTTACGAAACGCTTGTCTTTGGTCGATGGAAATGCATGACTTTAACAAATCCATGTCGTTGCCTTCATAAAGGTTATGCATACTTCCTCAAAATCCAGGATAACCAAGGTGTATGGATTTTTCATTCTCCATACCATGAAATGTGGGAAGCGGGGCACCAAGTAAGTCTCGCTGCTACATCTTCGTGAGGGGAGTATTGCGATGCGGGGAAGGAGCACCCAACTCCCCAGAGGTAGGTGTAATGATCCCTGCATTGATCTGTATCTTTGTGGATTCATGAGGTACCTATTTGACTTTGTTGATCTTCGGGTAGAGGATCATTTGATCATGTGTGCCAGCTGTTACCACACGACCTTGCTCATTGTTGTCTTGATTCTTTGATCCAGGAGATGTCTCTATCCCGATGGTGCATAAACACACATTTACAAAATTAGACCTGTGAGGAACACAAGCAAGCTTGCCAAAGGGTTAGCTTAAACAAAAATTAGCGGCGTAGAAACAAAAATAGTAGCGCCAAGTAGAAAAATTTGCGATTAAAACAGAAATCGAATTTCAAAAGGATTTGTAAGGTCCACCCGACACTTGTAATGGATTTGTGTATCGCTAATCATCAGTAGTTTGGCACCATCGAACAGCGGCGCTCATTTGAAATGCCACGGTAGGGTGATGGGAATCAACAATGTTGTTTCCTATACTCCTCTCACTCTTATTAGTCAAGCTCTTTGCGGTATGGCGATCTAGGTCGAACACGGGATGGGTTTCATCCCGGAGAACCAGTCCCGCATCATGTTTGAAAATGGTGAGACTTTTATTTGGATTTTGGACTTGGGTGGCGGTGGTTGTTCCTTGTTTGGCGAAATACAACCCAAAGTGAAGTGTGAAATGGTGACCTTGAAGGCTTGGGTCATAGCCCAGTAGAGATGGTGTTATTAAGATGTCCCTCGGGTTATATCCTCGCATTAGAACCAAGGCAGCATATAATTAAACCAAAGCCGAATCTTCGTTTTGACTATAAAACCTAACCACAAAAACACTCCTATTTGAGTCCAATCAAATCACGAGCATTCCATGTTCAATCGAGTTTGAGAAAACCTGGCATTAACTACTCATTTTGATGGCTCATAAATGACTGCTCCCCAAAAGAATGTCGAGTGCATTTACCATTAAGAATGCTTGAACCACTATGACAAGTATTTGACTAAGGGAAAGACATTAAATGGCATTAAACCTAGTTTGGAAAGTTGGAACATAATACGATAAGCCTGTATCATTAAAAGCATGAGGACAACACGAACCACAAACCCAGCAGAGCTATGACCCTCCTCTTCCAGAGGCTTTTGAGGCTTAGCCCGAGCATCCACTGAGTTGTCATCCTCGAGAGGGTGTGTTTGGCAACCTAGAAAATAATAGGAAAGAGGAGGAGAGAAAGAGAGCAAAATAAAGCCCTAAGAAATGAAAAGCTGCGAAGAGGAAAAGCATAGCGGAGAGGTGGGGTTCTGAGTTGTAGGGAGCTTATATAGCCAACCCGATGTGTGTGAAATGACAAAAATGCCACAAAATATGAAGTACAATAAGGAAAATGGTAATTAATCAAAAGCGTGGTCGTTTGGAATCAAAAACATCAAAACAGTGACATTTATTTATGCGGGAATTTCGCTAGCATAGCGAAAATTTAGCTATGATAGCGAAATTTCGCTAGCATAGCGAAAATTACAAGAAATAGCGAAATTCAAAATTTCACTATGAACAGTAATTTTCGCTAGCATATGAAATTGGCTAGCTGCAGAAATTTGAAGCATGCGAAAATTTCGCTAGGATTGCGAGGTATTTGTAATCCTCTTGAGATTTTAGTAATGCATAGCGAAAATCACGCATTCCACCATTCCTCGATGTTGCCTCTGCATTGCTTCTGCATAGTTTCTTCATCATTTTGCAGCTAATTCTTACTTCATCTTGACATTTCCTTAAGCCTCGACTTGGTGAAATCCACCAGAGGATTCTCCGTTCGGCCTTTTGATAAGAAGCGAGCTTGCTAAGCGAAGTTCCCAGACTTCTTGAAACTACCCAAAACAATCTCGAAAACAAATCAGTAGCACTAAGTGGACATGCACATGACAATTGGCTTAATTCATATGATTAGTGCGCAAAAAGCACTCAAAACCTATCTTGAATAGGGCTCAAAATAGCACTTTTTGGGCACTAATCAGGTTGTAAGTGTTGTCATATGGTGCATTAGTTGATGGTTTAAATTGACCAACAACATTTGCTTGTTCCACTAACATCTCCCTCATTGCTGGAATAGTTGGAAATTGTTCTCCCGGATGCTTAGTGAATCCGACAAATGAAGCATGGCTTGTTTGTACGAGAGATCTTCGTTATTGCACCTCATGTTTCTCATTTCTAGTTCTTCGACCTTCTAGCTAAGGTTGGGCTTTAGCTTTATGTCCATGTCTCGAAAGAGTACATTACCCATATCTTGAGTTGAGGTCTCATTCTTTCCATCTCTCCCTTTGGTTAGGCTCTTTAACCTTTTGATGTGACTACATAACTCGGGAAATCAGCTTGCTCTGGATGTTTGCTCGAGTCTCCTCCACGCAAATAGTGGTTGTAGCAGAAATTCATCATAAAAATAGCTGACCAGTAGCCATGTGTCAAACCCATGGTGAGGACAATCATTGATCGCTTCCATATATCTCTCCCGGCATGCATAGTTTTTCATTCTCATTAGCTGAGAAGGTGGAAATCTGCCTCTTCAAACTGTTTTTTCTGTGAGTGGAGAAGAATTTCTTCGAAAATTCAGCCTGCATCTCAGCCAGTTTTGTATGCTCCTTGGCCTCAGGGAGTTGAGCCAAATTTTTGCTTTATCCTTTAATGTGAAAGGAAAAAGCTTAAGCCTCATTAAATCCACGGTGGCAGTCTCCTTCTTGAAGGTGTTGCAGACCTCTTCAAACTTCCTTATGTGCAAATAAGGGTTCTCACTCTTCATGCCACGAAAAGTGGGAAGGAGTGGCACAAGGTAAAGCCTAATAACCATTTGCTCAGTTGGCGGCACTATGCAAGAGGGTGCACTCATCCGAGGAGGGTGTATGTGGTCCCTCAAGGATCTAAATGCATTAGGATTCCTTTTCCGCTCCTGTGGAAAAGCTCTATTGTTCTTGGTGGAGTTCCATTAGGTTTTAAGTGGCTGATTCAAGTCACATTCTTGTGGAATACTACTTTAACTAATCTGCCTTCTGAATTACTAAACCACTAGAACATAAACTCCTACATGAAAAACAAGACAACACTAAAAAGAAACAAAAACAATTCTACCAAAAAGGGTTAACGTTAGCTAAAAAAAAAATCTAGACAATGAAATGAAATTAAGTAACCTAACAGTAAACTTCTAGAAAGAATGATAAGAGAAAATAAATTCACCAGATCTTGTATTGGGGATTAAGTGTTCGACCTCATTGTCATTGCACTAAGGCGCAATCGAAACAACGACGCCATTTGATTCGCGGCTAGTAAGTGCTGATGATAGGTACAACCTAATATCTACTAGCATTAGCATAGCTACTATAGCATAGTGGTTCTAGGATCATCCACAGAGATGGGTTTTCTTCGTGGAAATGACTTACACTGAGGCTTATATTGGTGGTTTCTCTTTGGATATTGGGGTTGTGATAAAAAGGGGTTGGCTTTAATGGTTATCATAGAAAATAAAAGAGATTCTATGGAAAGAGGTCCCTTGAAGTATCAGGACACTAGGTTTAGGTTCTTTAGGCAAATTAGGTGGTTTCCGGGTTGTTACCTCGCATTGGGGAGGATAACATATAGTTATCTCCCAAACCGGATCTTCATTTAGCTATAAAAATTAACCCTCCTTAAATATCTTTGAAAATGGCATTCACTGGCCATTAATGGTCTCAGTCAATAAAAACACAAGTCTCCTTAACTCACCTTCCAATGGCTCATAAATGATAACCAACGAACATCACTGGATCTAGCATTAAGCATCAATGAGCTAAAAGCTGCAAATATTAACCGTTCGAGGTGATTAGAGGATCATAACCTAAATTTGAAGGAAGAAACGAGTTATGATAGTGAACCTGCGTGAAAAACATAGGAAACCCTAGTTTGCCATGGATCCCTCTACTCGGTGGCCTTCTACTTCAAGGAGGAAGGGGTTTTAGCCACTCATCCTCTGAGAAATCACCCTCAGAGGGTGTTTGGCCAGTGAGAAAGAGAGAAAGAAAATGAAAGAAATGAGAGAAAAACGAGAGCTTGTTCAACAAGCCTCTCAAAACTTCAATAATCAAAAAGTTTTTTTTACAAAGTGTTCTTTGGGGGTATTATATACCACCAAAACAATACAAATTACCAAAATGTATAAACTAAACACTATGACATGGGGAGAATTTGGGAAGAAAACAAAAGGAAACCAAAACAAGTCAAATGTGGCAGAGGGTTGCATAAATTTCGCAACCCTTGCGAATTTCAGTAAGGTTGCAACTACATCTTCTTTTCTGGCTCTGCTTTTGGCTTTCTCTGCTCTAAAGCTTTGAATTTCTACTGATTTCTCCATGCTTAAACTGAATCCCTATCTTCAAGATGTATAGCCTTTAAAAACAACAAAACTTGCCATAAATTTTGATTAGTAGCATTACTAGGTACTTAACATGCCAACTGGGTTAATTAGGCCAATTACTATACAAAAAGTGCTCAAAACATAGAGTGTTAAAGGTATTAAACAGCAATTTTTGGGTAGTAATCAGCTAAGAAGGAAGTACCATAACCTGAATTACATTTTTTTATTTCAGTTCCTTGTAATTAAAAAGAGTTGTCTACATAGAAGAATTTCAAGAGGACTTTGAGTCAAAGGTAAGAATTTATACCATTCTATTGTTTATCTTTGGTGGTTTCCATTAAATATATTGCAATCTTAATAATTGATTGGATTTATGAAACGAGTTATTTTGTCATGATGTTCATATTGTTGTGCATGGTTTCTGTGTGGTGGACATGGTTATTGGTATAGTTTGGTTACGCATCAAGGATGATTCGAGCAGTGACAATTCTTATTCAGGGATTATATGGATGATGGAAGATATTGTTATATGCACAGGGTTACCTTCCGATATATTATTATGTGGGACCACGAGTCCTTGGGTGAAAATCCATAAACCCTCGAGGAAGACACCTAAATAAAGGTGTGTAGGGTTGGTCCTGCCCTTGGGTTATAGTCCCAAAAGACACATGGTTGGTTCTACCCTTGGGTGATAGTCCCAGAATAGTCATTATTATGGTTGATCTCCTATTGAAGTGATTGATGATATATATGTATATTGGCAATTATACCCGGATACCTTGTGGAAGAGAATGGTAAAAGTTGTTGATCAAGTTGAAGAGAATGAATGAGATGAGCAAAAGAAGAAGACATTCAATCATGCATGCATATTTGATATTACTTCATACTTTGTTTATGGTTACAAATTTTTATCATGCATATTGATATATGTTTAATTGAAGCATTAAGGATGTGCATAGAATGATTATAAAGTTTTCTCTTGAGGTTGTGAACTCACCTATCTTTCCTCACCCTTAGATGCGGGTATGAGGACTTTTCTTGGAACTAGTGATTGAGCTTTGCTTGGATTCGTTTGGGTGCAGTGTTTACTCGTGTTGAGATTTTGAGGCTTTGGCCTTTGTAAATTCACCTTTATGATGAAATATGTAATATATGTCACTTTTGTACACTTGTTAGTGTGGGCTATCCTAAGAGAACCAAGGGATTTAGAATGTGTAAAGTGTGTGATAGAACAAAGTTCAGGTTGTTTTCACAATAATTGACTACCTTTTGTATAATTAATGTTATGAGGTTTTCAATGGATGCATCTGGTTTGTAATAAGTTTTCTCTTACAATCGTATATTGTATAAATTTATTTGGAGCTCAACAATCTTTTATCTCCATATTATATATTGAGTATGTATAAAAAAATAAAATAAATAAATTGGGGTTTGATAGTACCTTTGCTAGACACCCCATACTTTTAGGTATCCAATGTTAGGTGCATATCATTTCCATAGCCCATGAGAAGTCTTACTAGTCATATTATACAGTACTCTATTTTGAATATGACATGCGAAGAGGATAGCTTCCCCCAACAAGTTCAAGGGTGCTCCTAAACTTCCTAACATGGCATTCATCACGTCCTTTAGGTATCTATTTTTCCTTTCAGCTACTCCATCATATTCAGGGGAATAAGGAGAAGTGGTTCATGTATAATTCCATGTTCCTCACAAAAGGTATTGAAGGGACTGGACTCATTCTCCACCCCTATCAATTCCAAGTCTCTTAATATTCTTACTTAATTGGTTCTCTACTTCATTTTTATACTTGATGAAAGCATATTTTGCTTCATCTTTTTTCCTTAAAAGATACACCCTTGTATATCTTAAGTAGCCATCTATGAAGGTAATATAAAACATTACCACCTCTAGTCATGGTGTTTTCAAGTCTCCTAGGTCACTATGAATCAAATTTAAAAGTTCTGACTCTCTTTCTACTGATGATAACCGATCAAAAGGGGCATTTTTACATACTTAATTTTCCCATTTTAAAACCCTTATTATTGGAAACTCACACTTTACTAACTTTGTGCATTTTTAGCCTTGAAACCCGTTACTAATGGTTTTATTGAATACAGGTATGCATAATGGCCTTTTTAGGCAGTTTTTACGGCTCTTTGGAATCATGAGGTCAAAGCAATGAGGAAATCTCTTATATGTTTTGTGAGATTGGAAGCCCATGGAAGCAATTCAGTCGAGTTGGGACCATAAAGGAATGATCACATAAGAAAATGGAGGAATTTAAGCCATTCTAAAGGATTTCGCACTACAACCGTGCAATTTCGTACTCACTTCATAGTCACTGCGAAATTTTGAACCGTTTCCTCACTTAAGTGGTCAGAATCCGCAATTTCGCACTGAATTTTGCACTGGGTGCGAAATTTCGCACCAACACCCAAACCTGGTGCGAAAGTTGCGACATACAGAAAATAAGAAGCTTTTGAGTTTCAATCTTCAAGATTTGATTTGTAATAGGAAACTAATTGTATTTGGGCACAAAGCAACCTCTAGAGATGCAATATAAATAGAGATGGGAGGATCAAAGCAAGAAGAACTTCTTTTTTGATATAGAATAGTTAGTAGTTGTAATTTTGGGGGAATTCTTCCTTTTTCTTTTAATAAAGCTTTTAGCATGATTTCCTTCTATTTTCCTGCTTTCTTTCTATTTTATGGTGTGTTCAAGACTCATCATGAGTGAGTAGTCGACTTTCTCAGGGTGAGGTGGATCTGATCCACCCCACCTTGGTGACTAAAGGGGGCAGCCGCGCTTCAGACCAAAAGTAACGACTTTAGCACTGTTTAAAGGCTTGAAGGTCATGTGTATATCAATTAGGGACTCTCTTAATAGTATGTTGAGTGCTTAGGCGGCTCACCTTTGACCCAGCATGTGTAATAGATCGTCTCTTATCCGGAAACCACTAGAGGGTCGAGGTGAGAACCTGTCAAACACCTCTAAAATCAAGTATGGATAAATTACTCTACACCTAGAATTTATGCTTCACTTATATCTTGCAAGAGGAACCTAGGCGGAGTTTAGGGGATCAGCTATAGGCTGGTTTCTTAGACAGCCGATCGGGAATTACAAAACCCCTCTTCGAATCACCACGGTGAAGCCGGATTTGGTGAATCCAAAGCTCGAGACCTTTTTATATTATTTTTCCTAAAAATCAGCAATCATCTCCTTCAAAGCTCTTCAAAATCAGCACTTTAATTTTATGTTTTAATTTCAATTTAATAAAGTAACCAATTAAAGTAATTAGGAATCTAGGATTACAAAATTAAAAGAAGAAAATCCATCTTAGTGGAGAACCCCTAGAGTCACTATACTTATAGTAGATGCGAGCTATGTTGTGGTTGGTTTTAGGTTTTATAAATGTTTATGCTTCTCTCTTGTCTTCAATCTAACCACCCGATAGGCCGTGAACCACATGGCGCCATTTTAGGGCTTTATCCACTCAGAAAGGGGTAAAAATAGGTGCTGGAATGTGCACTTTCTGAGTGTTTATCAACACACGCCCATAATATTTATATTTTCTTTACAAGTAAAGGAAAAATGATAACATTTGATGCTATCATTGACACCTTTCAGATAAACGTGTATATATATTACGAATATCACAAACTTACAGGTTGTTCCCACCAATGTCAGCAAACTAGGAATGGCATTTTTCGTGTCAATGACTGATACAACAAAAAGATCCGATAGGAGGGCAAACAAACATCTACATAGTAAAAGAAAATGAACATTTTAGTGTTTAGATCAAAGCATGTTAAAGGCACCTCCTCGCTTAATTAAAGCAAACACTTGGTTGATTACTAACCTGATAACAATCACTAATATCCTTTGTGTACTTAAGTAAACGTTTCCAAATCACTGCTTTGAATGCATTTCGTGGGATACGACTTACAGCAAAAAGATTCGATAGGAGGGCAAACAAACATCTACATAGTAAAGGAACGGGAACATTTTAGTGTTTAGATCTAAGCATATTAAAGGCACCTCCTCGCTTAATTAAAGCAAACACTTGGCTGATTACTAACCTGATAGCAATCACTAATATCCTTTGTGTACTTAAGTAAATGTTTATGAATCATTGCTTTGGATGCATTCCGTGGGATACGATTTACACCATTCTACATTAAAACATAATGGGTGAAAAAAAATAACATTAAGATTCATGGGAAATGAAAAAGGCGACATAGTTTAATAAATAAATATTTAAGCTAATCATAGCACATAAAATTTTGGAGTGATGAAAAATCGTCGTCTACCATCACGCTTCAATGCATTCAAATAATTACAAAATAGGGTAATCACATTGATACATGCATGACATTGTTTCCATACATAGAAAGCAGTTCATCGCTTTTTATTGAGCAATTATTTACAAAGCACAACACTTCACTACAATGTCAAACAAAAGTGATAAGTAGACATTGATTTGTAAACAACTACTTAAAAAACATGTGTTACCTAGGGTCTCTGTCTTTGTCGAAAACTGTAAAACTCAAGTAAATTTGAATTTTTTCGAAAAATGGAAAAAACTATAAATTGTCACTACAGTACAGGCTACAAACCTAAAATTTTCTAGATCTCGGATAGTGAGAAAGCGGACCTCCATAGTTGAATTCATCTGTAAATCTAATTACGAGGCAATTTCATTCATGAATTGAGATGGTCAGATGTTTCACAATTTCGGGACAACTGGTGTCTGGTGAACCCTAAAACGGGATTTTTAAGAAAAATCTTGTTTTTGGAAAATAATTTAAGTAAAAGTTCATATGAAATAATTTGAACTTAAACCAGGACGAAATAAAGTCATTTTGGGGCAAAAACAAACCCAAACAGAAGTAAACAAGTGGGGAACACTTGGCACGATGTGAGACAAGTCTCTAAGACTATAAATAGGATAAGGATCGGGGAATAGTGGCGAGAAAATATCATATTTCAGCTAGTGTGATGCGGCTGGAGAGAAAGAAGGAAGAAAAAATGGGTCTAGGATTCCTTCTCGGATCATCGAGTTCCATGCAGTGGAGTCGTCGACCCAGTTAGTTCATCTACCTTTCGACAGGGGGCTACGCATACGTCTAAAAATCGTGGGATTTCACCAAAAATCCAAAAGAGGAGATTTTGGGGAAATCAAAGGTGCGGGCTTGGGAAGTGTTCTTGAGACTTCCTACCCATTCTTCTATGCTCCAAAAGGTAGGGATTCTTCCAACTCTAGTTTATTTCCACCTTAAGGGGCTTATTTTAAGGGAAATGTTGTGTAGAGGTCCTAAGGGCCTGTTTGGCTGAACTAGAAACTGTTTAAATCCATTTTGTGGACTGTTTAAGGTCGGATTTAGGACTAATTTAGGGTTGTCTATGGCCGTTTTTGGGACTAATTTGAGGGCGGTTCTGGCAGGCGTAACCGAGTCTTGGACTATTTAAGGATTTGGGGCGATTTTGAGGCGGGTTTTAAGACCTGATTTGGGCGACAGATGGCTGTTATGGCTTGATTAGAGGCCATTGTATGGACTTTTTTTTGGCATAGATTACACCACATTAGGTCTTAAGGATCAAGAGAGTCATTGCTTGATTTGGAGTGACATGCTTGGTGGTGGTTGTTTGATAAATGTTTATATATGTGTGCTTATGTATTGACATTTAACTAATTTTTTGCTTTGAAGATTATATGCATGTAATATAATTGACCATGATACAAGGTAAATTGTATGATTAAACTGTCCATATGACATTCATCACATATGGGGCATGGCATTAGCATGCAATGGTGCATCACATTGCATTATGCACGAGAAACATCGCATTACATGGGTGTGAGTGCATTATTAAAATTAATTACCTTACTTGGTGATTAGTGAGTGGGCTCAGTACCGTTAGGCATAGCCCGACATAGTCACACTATGGAATAAAATGTTAAAAACTTGTGTCGAGTAATAGCAAGAAGGGCTAGATACTCCCTTGGGTGAAAAGACTCGGGCCCAGTTCAACCTCCGATGGTGAAGTCAAAAGTATTTGAAAACGCGAGCCTCGTTGAGACCTCGAAAATTCACTGCCCACAAAAGACACATGGTTTTGTAAATGAAATGATCATTTAAAGTGTAACATCTAAAAAGCTTTTGCTTTATAAACAAATGAATTTTGTTTGAAAATTGATCATTGAATGTAATCCATCAATGACAGATTTTGCCACACATTGGCGTTGCATTGTGTGGTGAAGTCGATAAAGACTCGGTATAAGGTCGTAAGTGAGTCGCATCATTTCATGGCAGCGGCATGTATAATTTCAACCTGGGATTGCATATCTTGCTTGGAATTGTGTTGTCTTAAATTTGTTAAGTACTAAGCATTATGTATAGGTGGGAAGCCTCATAGGATTACTCTATTAAGGAATTGGCTCTTATGTGGGATAACATTTCAGAGTGCGGGAAGTCTGCAGTGGGGTGGGCGATCCTCATCGAAGCCAGTGAGAGTGAAGAAGTAGGCTCATGACTTTTTAATCATTTTTGTAAAACATTTGGAGTAAATTCATTTTGACATGTACTTATGTATTAATGATTTGTAGTTGAACTTACATAGACTATTTTTAATTTAGTCTTACATAAATGTTTTATGAATGTGGGCATATGGTCCTGGAGCGATCATTGTGTCATATTGGGCCTCGAAGGGGTCAAGTTATTGTGTATTATACAAGTCGGGTTTTGGGTAGAACCCTACGCCAAGGCGAGTGACCTAGTCCCCCAAGGAGAACCCGAAAGGTCATTGGTTGCAATTTCAATTGATGTCGAGACATTGGATAGTCGATGTCACGAGGTGATGATCGATATGCGTTGTGCGATATGCGTTTATCGAAGAGTTTTGATCATGGTTGGGTAGTGGCTATGGTTTTAGCCTATGTCGCGACATTGGGTTCCGATGTCGCGACACTGGCTTAAAGTCGTGACATTCCTCTATCGATGTCGCGACATTCCTCTATTGATGTCATGACATTCCTCTGTTGATGTTGCGACGTGACGATGTCGCGGCTTGTACCTTTGTTACTACCTTTGGTTAATTTTGTTGGGTTGTTTACTTAGAAGAGCCCTCCAACCGCCTACGCGGGCAGAGACTTAAAAGTAGGCAAGTTTTGATTGATCGAGCTCCAATACGAAGGAGGTTCTGTCAGCTTTCGTCAATTTATGGATCCCAGTAAACGGGACACAATTGTGGGGTATCGGGTTATATGATATCCATAGGTTTCAGCAGGTTGATGGGTAATCAACATACCCGCAGATTTTGGGGCATCACGACTTAGTAACCAGGCATAGGTGTCGTTTCCTAGGGCATGGGTACGACCATTTGCATTCATTGTGCATTTCATGTTTGGTGCCTAATATGCTACATGATTGTGTGCTATGTGTTGTGTAAAGGATATACATGGCAAAGTGTATATGGAAAAAGAGGAATACTAGGGTTAGAAAACATAACCTTAGGGGTTCGGGAATAGAACGAACGGGATAGTTCAGGATGTTGAGGTCTATTAGTAGTTGGCACATGCACTACTAGTTAGACAAGGAGAGAAATCTCTAAGTTTATCACTTGTCCCACATTTCTTTGGGATATTGTGTGAGGCCAAATTGCTGTCGGCGTATGTAGATGGCTAATTCGAGGAAGAGGATGCAAAGGCGGTGCGGAGTGAATAAACAGCCGACCACACAGGAGCCTTTGACCCGGCAGGGAACCCCTTCATGGGGCTAGTAGTGTTGCATTACTACACCATTGCAGCGGAGTGTTGTGGCTACCATTGCACAAGCAAGTGCAACTATAGGCGAGGGCGAGTAGCCTCGAGGTTCAACACATCATCCCTCGACATTCGAGGGAGGGAGGGACCAGATGGAAGCGATCATTGGTTTTGACAGAATTCATTGTGAATCTTGAAGACTATAGAGATCACCTCCGATGCCACGAGGATAGACTAGTTGCATTCGAGCTAAGGGCCAAATCTAAGTATGGTGGGATTTGAGTGAAAGCCTCGAAAAGGAACTTCAGGCAATGACATGGGGAGAGTTCCATGGGCTCTTCGCTAGGTGAAGTATTCACAGAAATTTGCTCGACAATAAAGCTCGGGAGTTCTAGGCGAAACAAGGAATGATGGCGGTCTTTCCCAGTACATGGATAAAGTTCTGCTTGAGTTAGCCCGTTTCGATGACTTTGTGGCCTAAACATGGCCAAAGTGGCAAAGGAAAGTTTGAGGATGGTCTAAATTGTCCATCAAAAATTGGTAAGATTGTGAGACTCCTCTTCTGAGGCATGGACTTGATAAGTGAAACCCCATTTATGGCCATTGAGAGGAGAATTAGACTGACATGGAGCATCGGGATCTGATGTTAAAGATAAGAGGAAGGAGAGCCAACCTTCTTCTTCTAGCTCAAGAAAGAAGCAAAGGACTTCTACTTTACAAGGGTTTCAGGGATAGGGTCGTGGCTATCAAGGCCAAGGCCAAGGTCAATCATCCTAAGATGGGAGACACTTCAGGGCTAGTAACCAGCCAGAGTAGAGGACATGTTTCCATAGCCACCATCCTGGACACATGAGATGGGATTGTCCTCCCGAGGTGGGATCCCCAGTTGTAGGACACCGGTCCAGTCATGATGGGATGTTCGCGGACTCAGGTGTTCCTCCTGCCCGCCATGGGTCGGGGGACGGTGTGGATCCCGAGGCTAACATCTGAGCCCCCTCTTGCCTTCCTGGTCAGAGTCGGATGGGGGCGAGGCATGGGGCGGGAGTCGACGAGGGCTCATAAGTCAGACTTTAGAGCCGAGGCGTGTCACATGCCATCGGACCTCGGCTGAGCTTGTATATCAATCAGTTATCTAAGGTACATTTCTGCTCTCTCGTTTATGGGCCAAAGTGTTGTTTGATTCTGGTACATCTCATTCATTCATTGTTACATCATGTGTGAAAGATTTTGGCTTAGAGGTTAAAACCTTGGAAGAGTCGTTGCATGTGAGTTCTCCCCTAGGAACTAGGGTGAACGTTGATCATATATGTTGGGATAGTGAGTTAAAGATATTAGGGATTCTACTCACTGTGGACCTTAGGGTCATGGACATGTCGAAGTTTGATGTCATCCTTGAGATAGACCGGTTGACGGCACACCAAGTCGTCATTAATTATGATCGTAGGAGGGTTATTGCCTACACACCGGATGATGTTTATGTTATGTTTCAAGGGATAAACACGATGTTTTACCCCAGTCGTGTCACATTCTAGATAGCCTGGCAGTTGATAGGTTGGATATGACCTTACCTTGGAGGGACGAGCGAGGGACGAGGGTTAAATTACTTAGATTTGTTTTTGTGAGTATGAGGATGTTTTCAGACCTTCTCGGTATTACCTCATGAGAGGATGTAGACTTCACTATTGAGATGCACCCTAATACATCTCCTATTTCTATGACTCCGCATATAATGGCGCCTACTAAGTTATAGGAACTCAAAGTCCAATTACAGGAATTGTTGGACAAGGGTTTTATTAGACCGAGCACTTCACCTTGAGGTGCTCTGGTGTTATTTGCCAAGAAAAAGACCCTTCAGCTATGTATTGACTACCGGTAGTTGAATAGGGTTACTATCAAGAATAGGTACCCTTTACCGAGGATTGATGATTTGTTTGATCAGCTAAGAGGGGGGCGGGTTAACTCCAAGATAGACCTTCGCACCGGTTACCATCAATTAAGGGTTAGGCAGATAGATATCTCTAAGACGACGTTTAGGACGTGATATGGGCATTTCGAGTTCATAGGAATGCCTTTCGGATTGACGAATGCTCCAACGGCATTCTTGGATCTCATCCGCAGAATTATTTGACCACCATCTAGATCATTCATTGTGGTCTTCTGTGACATATTGATCTACTCGAGTGCGAGGAGGAGCATGAGGGTCATTTGAGGATTGTGCTCCAAGTTTTGAGAGACCATCAATTGTATGCCAAATTCAGTAAGTGTGAATTATGGCTTACAGAGATGAAATTCTTAGGGCATGCGGTATCGGCTTCAGGTGTATCCATGGACCCGAAGAAGGTTGAGGCAATTATAAGTTGGGAGAGACCTAGAAGGAGATTGACCTAGAAGGAGGTCAAGTTTGAGTGGATTGACTTGTGTTAGAAGGCATTCCAGGAATTAAAGAGGAGGCGTACTTTAGCTCCTATTCTGACAGTTCTAGAAAGGGAACAGAGGTACACGGTGTATTATTGTGATGCCTCAAAGGACGGATTGGGATGCGTTTTGATGCAGTCCGGGAGGGTAGTGGCTTATGGTTCTTGGCGGTTAAAGAACCATGAACAGAGTTACCCCACACATGACATTAAGTTGGTGGCCATTGTCTTCGCTTTGAAGGTTTGGTGCCACTATCTATACGGTGAGCAGTTCGAGGTGTTTTTAGACCATAAGAGTCTGAAGTACATTTTTACACAATGGGACCTCAACATGAGACAACGTAGGTGGATGGAGTATTTCACAGGCTATGACTTCACTTTGCATTACCATCCTAGTAAGGAAAATGTGGTGCCTGATGCACTCAGCCGAAAGTCACAAGGAGTGTTGGCTAGTGTGGCTTCTCAGAAGTGGCAAATGCTCGACGCCATGGGAAAGTTCGAGCTACACTACAAGGGTCAGGCTTACGGTACTTAAGGGATTTTAGTGGCTACACCTTCCCTACTAAGCAGAGTGATCGGAGTCTTCAGGGATAGGACACGAATGTCCATTAGGAATGAGTGTGCAATCGGATCTGCGTGTGAAGAATTTGGGCCATTCACATAGATGGTAGTCTTCGGTATAGGGGACGGGTTATGGTTCCCTAGTCGACAAATCTAAGAGAGGAGATCCTCAAGGAGTTCCATTCCTCCTGTTTGGATGTGCACCTAGGTGGCACAAAGATGTACCCCTAGGTGGCACAAAGATGTACCATGATCTTCATCATCGGTATCACGGGAGTGGGATAAAGAAACACGTTGGATATTTTGTTCGTTGATGTCTCATGTGTCAACAAGTCAAGGCTAAGCACTAGGGCCGGCGAAGTGCTGGAAGGCCCTTGGGGTAGGCCCAGTGGAAGTGGGAGCATGTCACGATGGATTTTGTGACCTACTTGCCACGGACACAGCGAGGGCATGACGCAGTGTGGGTGATAGTGGACCGGCTTACTAAGTCGACACACTTTTTGGCTATGTAGATGACCTTCACTTTGGAGGAATTCTACAGGTTGTACATACGGGGAGATTATCCGATTACATGAAGTGCCAATGTTTATAGTATCGGTGGGATCTAGGTTCTGGCTCATTTTGGAAGAGTTTCCTGGCGAGTCATGGGGACCACAGGTTGATGGTGACAGCGCTTTTCATCCCGGATGAACGGTCGATAAAGAGGACCATCCATGTACTTTAGGATATCCAGGACTTTAGAGGACATGCTACGGGCATGCGTCCTTGATCTCATGGGTAGTTGGGAAGAGCATTTACCCTTAGTGGGATTCGCCTACAAAAATAGTTATTAGGCGAGTGTAGCAGCTGAAAATACTAGAATTTTATAATGAATTTTATTATATATTACAGGTATGAATTGAGTCAAACTTAGGCTTTAAGTTAATTTGACAAATTGTGAAATGTAAATTTAGAGTGTGAGCATATGATTGATTATTATATGTGCTGAGTGAGAATTTATTAGTTTAGGAACTAGAGCCAGTGAAAAGGAAAATGTCATTTGTAAAATGAGGACTAAAGGTCAAATGATAGCTTAGCTGCTAATATGGAAATAAATGACAAATGATAAGGAATGTGAATTAAAGTTGGGAATGTCAAAAATGGAAAATTGGATTTGTTGTTGAGAGCAAAGGGCACTTTATAAGGAATAAGTGATTTAAGAAAAAGGAAAAAAAATGAAATGAGAAGAAGGGTGTAGACGAACATGGCCTTACATAAAATTTAAAGACCAAAACTTGGTCTTAGGGAGCTCATTTGAAAGAGCAAATCCAGTTTTTTGGGGAAGGGAGGAGAAAGGAGGAGAAAAGCTAGGGTTTTGCCGGGAGTTGTGGGCTTTTGGTTGGGGTTTGGCCCGATTCTTGTAGAGATCAACAACAAGAAGGAGATTTGAAGAGATAAGGTAGAAAAATCAAACCACGACTTCCTCATTTATGATTTTGATTTTGGGAAAAGCCTGGCTGCATGAGGAAATGGATTTTATTGAGTCAAAGCCACTTTTGGGTTGTTTAGGTAGATTCCATGGTGGATTTTTGAGATGGGGCCGAATTGGAGAAGATTGGTGGGTGAAAAATGAGTGAAAATGCCAAATCGAACATTCAGGCAAAAACCGTAAAGTTATGCCAAGTACGAGGTTGAATATACAGTCTGGTGTCACGGTCGACCTTTGTCTGTGCAGTCAATTATGCCGTACCAGTCTCTGATGAACAGCTTTGTCTGGAGTCTGGTCGAGTGTCTGCCGTCTGGGTTGTTCGGTAGCCCCATTTTGCATGTTTTAACGTCGTTAAGTCCCATATTATCAATTAAGGTTAGAGCTAGGTGATAAATGTACGTGATACCTCGCCGCCAGACCCGCCTCTGCAGAGTTCGGTCTTGAGGCGGACTTAGTGTCTTAACCAGGAGCTTCCAAAAATAAATTTGTAATTCACTAAAATTGTTTAACAAATGTTTATCCACTAAAGTAGGCGTGAATGTTATTATTTAGGGACGGGTGATGATCGCTACAACCTAGGACCGGGGTCGAAGAAGGAAGCTAGATTAAGCGGCTCCGGTTTGTTCTCGACTCTATCCCTTAATTGAAGTAATGAGTAGTTTACCCGATTAACTTCTGAATGAGTACATGAATGAGTATGTGATATAGTACGTGGAATTGAGGTATATCTTTGAAAGATAATACGAAAGTGAATATGAAATTGAATGTGATAATTGAAAGCCAGGATGAAAAGTGAATGATGATGGGACCAGGATTCATCAAGCGAATCAGAGTGGTGTGGTGAATGATATCTAGAATGAATCTATTTGAAGAGGGATGCAGTGAGCATGAAATCACGAAGGCACCCTGAAATTATCCAATGTCCCACTTGGCGGGATGCGCTAATCGGCATCCGTCATGATGGCGTATGGCATTTAATTGATACCACATGTCGGGGTACACCAAACGGAATCCGTCATGATGGGAGACCGAATCGTTAAAAGTGATACCACGTAATAAAGGTGCACCCAAGCGACATCCATCGGGAGACCAAATAGTTAGATGTGAAAACACACATCAGAATGATAATAAGGCGGAGATTCATTAAAAGCGATCGTCGAAATCTCTGAGTGAATAGTCAAAGTGAAATAACCAACATTGTGAGTGTAAATGGGATTTTTATGAATATGCTTAAATCATGAATTGAATTGTAGAAATGAATTGTTATTTACATTACCAAATTGCATGATCTGATATGGTAAATGATTTGTGTATTGAAAGCATGCGGAAATGAATGGCAGTATATGTTGATATATTAGGCATGGTTTAATGATAAATGCATCTTAAAATTCAAATGAATATTGGAATAAGCACATAGAACCACTAAGCATGTAATACAGATAGTTATCATGAATAAGATCAAATAAAGTGAGAATCGTGCGTGCTGAGGAGTCATATAAGTACGGCGTATAAGTGTATACTCGTAAAATTTTGCCTCTCATCTTTTGAACAAGTGTGTTTTGTAAGCAAAGGTTAAACCTTGAAACTTGATTTTGTATATCATTTTTAGAAAAGGTATAGAATACCTTTCCTTGTAAATGTATTTTGTTAATGTTTATCAAACTCTGAATTGCTTTGAATTTTGTAAATGATTATGGGGTTGCCCAATGAAGCGTTTACGCAGCTAAACCTAAGTGTAAAATGTTTGATAAGATAAATGAAAGCCGGAGTAAGCGGGCTCGGGTTCGGATCAACTATTCGAATCTGGCGGGGATTGGTCGTGACGACTTTGAAAAAGAAAATTTAATGACACGAAAAATAAAAAGAAATAAAGCGGCGTTCGGGGTTTCGGTTTCGGTTCATGTCGAATTGAGTAGGGCTTGGTCGCTACAGCGAGCATACAAATGGAACCCTATGAGGCACTATATGGGAGGCCTTGTTACGGGTCCGGATTTGGTTAGGGACACGTCAGAGAAGGTGGAACTGATATGGAAGTGTCTTCTCGTGACTCAGAGCCAGCAGAAGAGCTGCGCCGACAGACGGCGACAACATTTAGAGTTTGAGGTGGGTGATCATGTATTCTTGAAGGTGATGCCTAAGAGAGTAGTGATCAAGTTCGGCAAGCGGGGAAAGCTATCGCCGAGGTATGTTAGGCCCTTCAAGGTACTTGAGAGGGTAGGTATAGTTGCTTACCGATTGGCATTAGCACCAAGCTTATCAAGTGTTCATGTAGTATTCCATGTCTCCATGCTCCGAAAGTACACTCCATATCTAACTCATGTGGTGGATTGGGGCGAGCTTGTTGTTGATGCGGATGGAACCTTTGAGGAGGCATCGATACATATCATGGATAGCTGGGATCAGGTTTTGCGAGGCAAGACTGTGAGGCTAGTAAAGGTGTTGTGGCGGCCTTGGGGTGGAGGGAACTGACATGGGAGCGAGCCTTGTGCGTGTTAATTATCCTTTCTATTTGAGGATGAAAGGTATGTTTTTAGTCATTAGGTGATGAAATGACTATTGTGCATATCTGTACGTTGGATGTACATGTGTGTGTGAATTTTGGGGACGAAATTTTTTTAAAGGGGGAAGAATGTCAAACCCAGGTAAATTTGAATTTTTTCAAAAAATGGCAAAAACTGTAAATTGTCGGTACAGTACAGGTTGCAGACCTTAAATTTTCTAGATCTCGGATGACAAAACGGACCTCACCATTGGATTCATCTTGCGAGATGGTCGGATGTTTCACGATTTTGGGACTGCCAGTGTCTGGTGGACCCCAAAAACAAGATTTTTGAGAAAACTCTTGTTTTTGGAAATTAATTTAAGTTAAAGTTCATATGATATAATTTGAGCTTAAACCGTGACGAAATAAAGTCGTTTCAGGGCAAAAAAGAACCCAAGCGAAACTAAACAAGTGGGGGACACTTGGTGCGATGTGAGACAAGTCTCTAAGACTATTAATAGGACAAAAAGGATCAGGAATAGTGGCAGAAAATATCTTATTTCATGTTGGTGTGATCGGTGGAGAGAAAGAATGAGAGAAAGAAAGGGATCCAAGGATTCCTTCTCAGATCTTCAGAGTTCCGTCGGTCGGAATTCGTCGAACCAAGAGTTAAAGTCCATCTACTCGGCCCGAGGCTGCAGTACGTGCCCAATCGCGGGTTTCATAGAAAATCCCAGAAAGTTTGGGAAATCAAAGGCGCGGGCTTGGGAAGTGTTCTTGAGACTTCCTACCCATTCTTCTACGCTCCAAGAGGTAGGGATTCTTCCTACTCTGGTTTATTTCCACCCTAAGGGGTTGATTTTAAGGGAAATGTTATGTAGAGGTCCTAAGGGCCTGTTTGGCTAAACTAGGAACTGTTTAAAGCCGTTTTATGGACTGTTTAGGGCTAGATTTAGGACTGATTTGGGGATGTGTATGGGCAATTTTGGGACTGATTTGTGGGTGGTTCTCTAGCCTGGGCGTAACCAGTCTTGTGAACTGTTTAGGGTCGAATTTGGGATTGATTTCGGGACTAGTTTAGGACTGATTTCAAGGCAGCTTGAATAGCCTGTTATGGCTTGATTAGAGGCCATTGTGTGGACTGTTTGTGGGCATAGATTACGCCACATTAGAGTTTGAGGATCAAGAGAATTATTGCTTGATTTAGAGTGACATGCTTGGTGGTGGTTGCTTGATAAATGTTGATATATGTGTATTTATATATTGACATTGAACTAAATGTTTGCTTTAGAGATTATATGCATATAATATAATTGACCATGATACAAGGTAAATTGTATGATTAAATTGTTCATATGGCATTCATCACATATGGGGCATGGCATTAGCATGCAATGGTGCATCACATTGCATTATGCACAGGAAACATCACATTAGATGGGTGTGAGTGCATGATTAAAATTAATCACCTCACTTGGTGATTGGTGAGTGGGCTCGATCTGGGTTGGGGCGGCTTTGACAAAATCACCTTTGTGGAATAAAATGGTAAAAACGTATCGGAGTAATAGCAAAAGGGCTCGATACTCCCTCGGGTGAAGACTACGACTAATTGAAGCAGCTCGACAATGAAAGTCAAAGTGTTGGAAGAACCGCAGAGCCTATAATTAAGACCACGAAATTAGATTTGCCCACAAAAGACACATGGTTTTGTAAATGAAATGATCATTTGAAGTGTAACATCCAAAAAGCTTTTGGTTTATAAACAAATGAATTTTCTTTGAAAAATGATCATTAGATGTAATCAATGACGGATTTTACCACACATTGGCGTTGCATTGTGTGGTGAGAGTCGGTAAAGACTCGAGTATAGTGCATGAGTGAGTCACATCTCATTTCATGGCATGGCATGTAGAATTCCAACCTAGGATTGCATATCTTGTTTGGAATTGTGTTGTGAATGTGAAAATTTGTTAAGTGTAAGCATTGCATGTCTTGTTAGGTGGGAGTAGTATAGATACTCTACTAGCAATATTTCACTTTATATGGAATAACATTTCAGGTGTGGGAAGTATGCCGGTGGGCGATCCTCATTCGAAGCCGTGAGAGTGAAGAAATCCAGGTTGTGGCTTTGTAATTATTTTTGTAAAACATTTAGAGTAAATTCATTTTGACATGTACTAATGTATTAATGAGTTGTAGTTAAACTCATATAGATTGTTTTCGATTTAGTCTTACATAAATTTTTTGTGAATATGGCATATGGACCTAAAGCGGTCATTGTGTCATATTGGGCCTCGGAGGAGTCAAGTTATTTGTGTATTATGCAAGTGGGTTTGAAGGCGAACCTAGGCGAAGTGACCTAGTCAGTCGAGGAGAGGCAGAAGATCATCGATACGGTTGTGGATGTCGCATTGGACGATCAATGGCGACTGGCCTAATGCCGACGCCGAGTTCTAATATCGCAGCCAGGCCGGAAGACAAATAGGTACGTGGTTTTAGCCAATGTAGCAACATTGGGTTCCGATGTCACGACATTGACTTAATGTTGCAACATTGAGCAATCAATGTCGCGACATTTCTCAATCGATGTCGCGACATTGAGCAATCAATGTCACGACATTCCTCTTACAATCTTCAGAGACCCGTAGGCTTTAATGTCGCGACGCGGCTGATGTCGCGACATTGAAGCGGTCAATGTCGACGGTAACTGTGTGACATTACCGCATTGCTACCTTTAGTTGCCTTTGTTGGGTTGTTTTACTTGGGAAATTCCCTCCTTAACTAATATTAGGACTTAAAGTGAGTGAGTTTGACTCATTGAGCTCTAGTACGAAAGAGGCTTTGTCAGTTTTCCTCAATTTATGGATCCCAGTAAACGGGACACAATTGTGGGGTATCGAGTTATACGATATCCATAGGTTTTCGTGGATTGATGGGTGATCAACGGACACCCGGATTTTAGGGCGTCACAAAAACATAGTCAATGATAGTTGTTTCAGAATGTGTCATTCGAGTATATCTTACAAAGTATTTGTTCACAAATGGAGATTTGCAAGCTAGACCCCGATCCCTCCTTCGTCCCCATCACATCTTCATTTGACTTTTCGATGTTAGGGTTTCATCCACTATTGGTGCATTTACTACATCTTCTTCAAGTTGATGTCCTCCAATTTTGGGTGAGATATGAGGAGAGATGTCAGCTTCTTGATACAAGGCAGTAGGGAATGGGCTGATAGGAGAAGAGGTTCCAGAGAAGGGTACATAAGACTCATCTAAAACTATATCGACATTTTCAGGACCATCCATCATGAACATTGAAATCAAGTGCCTGAGGAGATTGTTGTTCAGCGGAAGTAGTTGCACACATCCTACTAAGTAAATCATTGTCATGTAATTGTGTAGCCATGAGGTCATTAACATGTGCCTGAGCATGCTCAATCACCCTTTGTCTTGCTTTCATACGTGCTCTAGTTGTTTACAAAAGTCATTGATAGTTATTAATCATAAAGAAAATTTTAAATTATTTGACCAATGCTATGGTATTTCCGCAATTTATATAAAAATTCCACTTACCATTGTCTCATCCAGCGTGGACGTACCTAGGGAAAGGTATCCTCTCTATCAACGTAAATTTTAGGTTAAACTTCTAGCTCTAGGGGAACGTCATCAAACTGCAACAAAATAAAAACATATATGTTATTTTAGAGACATACAAATAATACAAATTTTCACAAAACTGACAATTTGACTCGACTCTACATAGAGCAGATTTTCTAAAGGCTCATGTGACGCCACCAATCAGGTCCCGTTGATCAACCATCAACCTACGGAAGACCTGTGGATATCGTGTAACCCGATACCACATCCATTTTAAAAAACCTGACAGAGCCCCCTTCGTGCTAAGAGCTCTTCCAAAAACCATCCAGCATAATGTACGATCGCTGGAAAAAAGCATTTTGTGGTATCCCGAGGTTCTCCTAGGCGAAACACGCTGCCCCAGGCAAGAGCGAACACCTATACGTTTTTAGGTCAATTTTATACAAAAATCCATTTTTGAGTTTAATCACACTCCTTTACACAAAAATATACACATGAGTTCAATTTCACTCATTAATACTTTAGTACATGTCAAAAATGCGTTACTTGAGAGCATTTTACAAAATGATTTTAAAACCCGGAGGCGGCTTTCTTCATCCTCACGACTCCAGATGAGAACCGCCCATCGGTGCATTTCTCGCACTTGAAATGTTATCCCATATAGGGTGAGCCACACCTAGTAGAGTAAATTCCTACAGAGGCTACTCCCCACCTAAGTGCACATGCTATGTTCACTCTAACAGTATTCATACATAGTTAAGCAGGGATATGCGATCCTAGGTTGGAATTCTACATGTCATACCATAAAATGAGATACATTACTCATATGCCATGCAGTCTTTCTACGAAGCTCCACCATGCAGAGTCTTTCACCGACTCTCTGCAGTCTTTCTGAGCCCTTTACAATCTGATGCCCATTAATGTGATAAAAATTGTCATTGATGAATTACATCCAATGATCCTTTTTAAAACAAAAGTCATGTATTTATAAACCAAAACTTTTGGATGTCATTCCTCGAATGATCATTTCATTTATAAATTGTGTCTTTTGTGGGTAGCGTATTTTAGATCTTATCCGCCGACTCACTTCTGATGCACACTTTGGACTTTCATGCGTTGGAGTATAGTAAACCCGGTCAGAGTCTTTCACCCGAGTGGAGTGTCTAACCCTTCTTGCTATCCTTTCGACCACCAGGTTTTCTTTTCCGTTCATGCATCGGTGCAACCACTGTTGGACTTCGTCCAAACGTGTGGAAACCCACCCATCAAATCTGGGTGGTGTTTGATCCTAACCATGCACCCACACCCATGAAATGCGATGTTTCCGTGCATACGGAATGCAATGTGCGATTGCATGTTCATGTCATGTTCCACATGTAATGAATGCCATATGGACAATATAAACCATACAAATTTACCTTGTATCTTAGACAATTATATCACATGCATATAATTTCCAATTAAACATTCACAACAATGTTAATACATTTAGAATACACATATCAACATTTCATCACATCAACATAACCACACATGTTATTACAAGGCAAGTAATAAGACTCTCAATCATCAAACCAATTGTGGCATATAGTATGCCCACAAAACCGCCCACAATAGTCCCCAAAGCAAGCTATATAAATGGCCCCCAGGCAAGCCACACACGAGGCCCAAGCAGTCCCTCAACGATGCATACAAGAACTCTGATGTCATCCAAAATATGCTTCGGGTTAGCTAGGCAGAGCCACCCCTCGCCTAGGCGAAGGCGATCTTCTAAGAGAAGATTCGTATTGCCTTCGCCTAGGCGAAGGCGCATTATGTTAGGCTTCAAAACCCCATTTTTCTTCGCCCAAACAGACCCTAAAACAAAAAACTCCTTTTTCTCAACCCAAAGGTGGAAAATAAATCAAGGTAGGAAGAATCCCTACCTCTTGGAGCGTAGTAGCACGGGTGGGAAGCCTCCCTAGCCTGAAATCTGTGATTCCCTGAAATCCCCTCCTTTGGATCTTCAGTGAAATCCCTCCTTTTTGGTACCCACATGTAGCCCTCTCATCGAGTAGATGAACTTTCACTCTTGGCTCGATGAATTTCGACCGACGAAACTCCGTAGATCATGGAAATAAGTTTTATTCTCTATTCCTCCCTCTCTCTTTCTCTCTATGCGTGAAAACCAGCCTTAGACAAGAAATGGGATCTTTTTCTTTTGTCCCCAAAGCCCCTCACTTAAGTTTAAGTGAGTGGCTCACATTGCGCCATGTGTCTACAATTTGTCAAGGTTCGTTTCTGCCTTGAACCTTTTTTGCCTCAGTTCAAGTTCAAATTATTTTAAATAAACTCTACTTGATTTTATTTTCCTTTCAGATTTTTCGAAAATCTGTTTCGAGGGTCCACCATGCACCATTATTTTGAAAATAGTAAATTCCACTATCTCGGAATGCAATGAAATTCATCTGGTAACTAGATTTTGCGAGACGAATCCAACGGTGAGTCGACGTCATCACGAATCTAGAAAATTTTGGGTTGCAACTTTGTACTATAACAAAAATTTACCGTTTTGCCTTTTTTCGAAAAGATTTAAATTTACCTGAGTTTTACATTCTCAACTCAAGCTTAACGTGTTTTCTTAATAATTTGTCTATCCGTGATATGCATAACAATAGAGTTTGAGGAACCTCCAATACTAGAAACTTTGATTGAGTCATAAAAGAGTTGAATGCATATAAACAATAAAAAATGTACATGGTTAAATTGTGGTTCCACAAAATATTAACAATCAAAACAACAATGTTTGAATAGTGTTTATAAAAGTGCAATTCTAAACCTGTAAAAATGATGAGTATCTTAAATACTCATTTTATCCCTATGTTTTAGTTAGTTTTTCTAGTGTTTTTATGTTAAATAAGTGCCCTAAGGCTCTAAAAGTTCATACTTATGATCAGATCATCCATTTGGTGGAATTGTGCAAAATTGGTGGAAAAATTGCTATAGAAGCAGCTACTGTATTTTGACATTTTCAGATATCATATGAGCTCTAATTGAAGCAAGATTTATATGTATGGATTCTAAATTTCAAGAGCTTTCCAGGGATATCAAGAACACCAAATTGGAGTTCGAACAAAGAAGTTATGCAAGTTCCAAGCCTTGAAGAAAATCAGCAAACATTGCAGCACCTTCATCAGGAGAGGCTATTGAATTTTGAAGTTTTGCAGACAACATATGATCTCCTATTGAATAAATTTATATATGGATGGATTACACTTGAGATTTCAATTCAGAACACCCCAATCAGAGTTTGGATGACAAAGTTATGGTCTTACGAAGTTGGGCAAAATAGGGGCTATGACAACGTCGCGATATATAGGGAGCTAACGTCGCTGACGTTGCGGGAAGCTCGAGCGTCGCGACGTTCTTTGCACGGCGATCACGACATTCGGGGTTGGTTTTAGGTGGATTTTAGCCCATTTGAGCCCATGGAGGTTTTAAAACAAACCCTAGGAATCTAAGGGGAGAATTTGTGTGATTTTGGAGCTTTTGAAGGGGAGCCCTCTCTTAGGGTGAAACACCACCCCAGGGCACACATCTTGAAGGAAAAGCAGAAGAAAGTTGAAGAAGAAGAGGAGATGGGGCTTTCACTCGGAATCGTTTAATTTTCATCCTCTTTCTTTTTATAACTTTCTTTTTTGATGGTTTCTTCCGCATGAGAGATGTTCTAGGTTTGGATTCACAGGGTTTTGTCCAAAACCTAGCGCACTTAATATGGATTAGTTTAATTTTCATTTTTATTTAATATAAGTATGATTTTTATCGACTTGCTTTATTTCTGCAATAATTACATGTTAGGGTTTGGCCAACTTTGGCATGCCATTGCTAGGAGTCTGAGATCGAAGTAATGACTCTAGGGACATGAATAAAGCAACAATTGGTCGATCGGGAATAAGAGAGGGTGTCAGGGTTCCAAGTGTGGCATTAGGGTTTATACATTTAAAGCGTTTGGTCCCGAGGGGTCAAAGCTGAGATGTAATACACTACTTGGCAAGATAGGCGAGATATATCACGAGAGAATATCTTATGGAAAGGCATGTCGACCAAAGTAGCGTAAATCATATGAAATATTAAATAAACAATTTATCTATGTTAGAATCCATCAGTGTAGGCGGAATTATTGAGGTAAAACCACAGTTTTCTAGTTTTCCATCAATCAATTAATTCAATAGTTTAATATTAATTTCCATTTAAATTAGCATTAATTCCTTTGTAAAGCCGAGATCGAATATTATTTAAAGCGTTAAGTCAGTATTCGACACACTTCTCTTCGTGGGAACGACACTTGACGAGCCACTATACTACGTGAACTCGACACATATACTTGTGCGTACAGGCCTGCATTTTTACTTAATTTTTACACACTCTTTAAAAGCCTATCAAGTTTTTGGCGTCATTGCCGGGGAGAAGTTTTTGTGTTGATATTGACAACAGCGCACTTAGATATTACTTTGGATCAATCTTTTTTTTTTATTTTTTTATTTTTTTTTATTTTTTTATTTTATTTTATTTTATTCATTTTACATTACTTTGCTTGTGACTTGGTCTCTATTGTTGTTTGTTTGTGTGTTTCGGAGGTTAATTTTTGTGTATCTGAAGACGAGGTCGAATGAGCTAATTCCTTTTGATCTCGAACGGAGAGAACCACAAAAGCGGATTACATAAGGGCAAGATAGCACAAGTTTAAATCACAATGGATCTATCATCGGGTTGATACGTGCATTGGCTCACCTTGAGGGCGGCAACGAAAGCTGGGAATCGGGATTGCGATGAGCATCAAGAAGAGTAGCTTCGATTCTGCGAAGTCAAGTGTGGCAACCATACGCATCGATGGATTTATGCTGATATGGAGGTACCCCATGCTTGAGCAATCATATTTGGATGGAGCCACCACCCAAACCTCATGGAATACAAGCTATAACACTCTTCAATCTCCACAAGTCAAGATCAAGTCTAGAAGCTATGGATGAATTAGAAGAACTCATTTGCATTTACCATAGCCTGACTTGAATTTTCAAGATCGATGTTGAAATGGACTACTCTGAGTTGGGTTGCCTCAGTTTTTATCCGATAAGGATAAGTAAAACTCCATGAGAGAATGACAAAGTTAAAGCGGCGTGGATTGAAATGAAGAGTTCATCTTAAATACCCCAACATCTCAGTTCAATTCATGGAATTGTGAGGGCTAATGTTCAAATTCAGCATACACCATTAGGTAAGCTTGAAAGAGAGATGGCTCAATGGCCACTTTGAACACTCAACTTACATTTGATAAGAACAACCTAAAGAAGAGAGAGTATGAGTATAGAAGAATAGTGGAAAAATATGAATGAACAAGATAATATGGCTACAATGTCCTTTGAAGGACAACATGAGAGTTAAGCCATCTTTCTTGGGAGTGAATCTGAGGAAAGAAGAAAACTAGAGCTCTGATAGAGAAATCACTTCAAGGGTAATGAAGAACTTGAGAAGCTTAGTGGAGGATGATCGAAACTGAAGACTTAGTTGAAAAGGAGGAAAAATAGTGAACTTCTCTGGAATCATATGAAAAGGTAAAAAGAGGAGGTTGTAAGAGGAATTTTAGGAATGACTTTATGGGGTGAGATGCATGAAGGAATTGAAAATGAAGACTATCCCAACTACACAGGTGGATGAGTACATCATTCATGAACAGATGAGAAGAACCATTGTAAACAAAAAATTAAAAATAGAAAATCAAAAAAAATAATAAGATTGTGGAAGACTATGTGCTCGAGAGTTGCGATTGAGCCTGACTATCCCCCTCTTAGAGAAGAGGATGGAGGCAGAAACACCAACCCATCGTAGTTGGTGGAGATCTAGCTAGAGTCAAAAAGCGGAGCGACTCAGCAGGAGCGACCCGAGCTTAAAAGTACTCTTTCCTTTTTCTATTTATTAGTTAGTTTTGAGCTTTGTAATAAATTTACATTAGCAGCTTTTGTTTTTAATGTTTAGTTTTTAATTTCAGGTTTTTGGGGTTCAAATCTGGTTTTGGAAGCTAAAGGTTGAGAGAGCGAAGTTCAATAATTAAGTGACAAGAACCAGGGGAAACCATATTCAACATCCCTTCATTTTGGACTTAAGTCTAACCCCTCTTTGCCTCCAAAGCGAGCCATATTCATTGGAGTAACTTCCAGAGACTTGATCAACCTCAGGGGAGTACTCATTATCCATTCTTGCTTTTGTTTCACATTGAGGACAATGTTCATTTCAAGTTTAGGGTGGTCGAAATCATTAAGAAAAACAAATTTCAAAATCCAATTTTTGTATCTCCTTACTGTTTTAGTTAGTTGTTTGGTTGTTAGTTGCATGTGCTTTCATTCTTTATTTTATTTATTTTGTGTCTCCATATAGGTAAGTTTGATGCCTTGTTGGCTAGTGAAGGTCATTTTAGACACAACTATTCAAAAATACCAAGTGTAAGGGGAATAGGACCATGGGCTTTGATGATCTAGGAATTGTGTTGCTTGGTATGGGTGACTTAGCTTGAGTCACCTCCATTTGTCCTTCTGATAAGCTATTTCTCAAGGAATCTATCACGCACATACTTTTGGTCTCCCCTTGTATGTAGTCCGGACCCTTTTCCTTAATTCAACCTTAGGGATTCGGCCCACACCTAAGTGATGGGACACCTAAACAAAAGAGGATTGTCATCGAGCTGACTAAAAAAATATACAAAAACAATAGAAAAAGTGAAAATAGAAAAAAAAAAATCATCAAAAAAATGGCTTGTGAATTAGAATAAATTGGATCCATCCAATGTCAGATCTTCAGGCACACGATCAGAAGTCTTTAAGATGCCACTAAGCCCATTGGTCGAGTCGTGACTTGCTGCAGCTACATGGGACGAGAAAATTGATCCTTCCCACAACCTAGGGCCTTTGAGTTTGGTTGAGTGTTCGAGTGAAGTTTGAAGGGAATTTAATGCGAGTGCCCATAACAGCGGTGGGAGTCACCAATGGATCCAGCTCTGAGAGACATTCATCTAAAACTTCTTGGCACTAAATTCCTTCATTTTTAGGTATTTAGGAAATTTTAGGTATTTTGGTATGAATAAAAAGGTGCGTTCTTATCCTTTCTTAGTTAGCTTCTTCCAAATAGGTGAGTTGAGCTTAAGTTTGGGGTACTAGGACCTTGCCTGCTTGAAGATCATCTTTATCACCTACGCTTAGTTTCCTTGGGAAAGGTCAGCAGCAGGACTTGGGGGTTGAGTTGCTTTGCTCACCATGCTTTGCTTTGCCATGTTCCTTAGAAAGTTTAAAAGTTTAAGGATCCTAAATTTTGGTTGAAAATGCTAATATTGCTAAATTGTGTTCATCGTGATTCTTCCATTTGGAATTCTAAACCTGTAAAAACATCAAGTGTCCTCGAATATATGATCCCCCATGTTGTTGGAAATCATTGATAGTTGTCATCAATTGGCCCTAATTGACCTCACCATAAATTGCTTCCCTTGGGGCATGCCATATTGAATGGTTACCTTCCAACTGGGCAAAAGGTGCCAATAATGTGGCACACGCAAAAACGATAAATAGCTAACATAATTCTTCATCATTATTAGTATCCGTCATCGAAGTTTGAATCTCAATCAATGAAGGCATCCTTGCCTCGTTATTCCTTACTCTCTCAATCAGAAACCTATAGCCTCTATGGGGAATGCCCATGACAATACCAACTTCAAGACAAGATAATCCTACTTTTCGACCATCACCTAGATTTATTTGGAGATTTGCAACATTGACCTTGTTAACCAACCATATGCATAAATTGATATGGAGCTTGTTGTACTTTAATTCTAGCAATCCTCCAAACCTCATACATCTAATTGTTTCCTTTCTCAAGTCACTATGATTATTGACATCTTCCAAGAAATGGCACTCATAACATCTCGATCTCAATGTCATTTACCTTAATCAAATTAAAACAATACGATTAGTGAAAGCATTCAGACTAACATAACATTGTTATAACACTAATGTAACATAGTTATTACACTAATGTAACAGAGTCAATAATTGAAAGGTTCACTTCAACTTAATGTAACACTATTATAACATAATTGTAACAAGGTTATACCAATAATTTAGTATTGTTATAAGACTAATGTAACATTATTTTCCTTAGTTTAACATTATTATAATACTAATATAACACTATTATAACACTAACGTAATAGTATTATCACTAATGTAACATAGTTATTACAATAAAGAACCACAATCATTCTTAATGTAATTATGGTTCTCAAATTCCTAGGCAATACCACTAACAGGAAATGATTTAGGCCATCCTTGAAAGTTTGAGCCTTTCAAAGTCAGCCCTTTTATATGCATAAGCATATACACTAGTTCTGTTGAGCCTCTGACGATCATCATCAGCTTGACCAAATGAGAAGCAAATTTTCTTCCCTAAACATAATCCTATAATAAAGAACCCTTATTTGCCCAGATTATCAGACAAAGTACATCAAGGACAGAAAAGGACAAGTTTGGGGGAATATTATTTCAAGTTGTAGAAAAGGATGAAAAGGGTTGAAAGACGTACAAAGAAATAAGAAAATATGAAAGTTATGAAAGAAGGCATGAAAGTAAAACATCAAGGAGGAATGAGTTTGGTCTTGTAGCCTTCCTCCCTTGAACCATTAAGTCCTTAGGGGTGTTCAACACCTAGTACCTAATTCCATTTGGTATGGGAGTTACTAACTGAGAGATTCGTTAAGGGTGGTAGAAGCTTAAAAATACCAATATTGCATCATTCCATAAGAAAAAAAAAACAAATGAGAGATAAAAGTGAAAAAAAGCTTAAAAATAAGGAAGAAGTTATCTTCTGTGTGTGGGAAAGGGAAAGAAAAGATACCACAATGAAGAATATACATAAAGATGCACAAACCTAATGGGAAGGTTGGGGCTTACAATCAAGAAATCGAGATGCATTAAGAAGGCAAGAGTATGCGTTGTCGGTGAAATAAAGTGCAATTGAGCCTAAAGTGTCAAATTACCCACCTTTATTACTTGAAGCCACACATTACAAGCCTAAAATACCTATTTGATTCTGAAGGTGGTGTTATGCCTACATTAGTGGAGATTAATATGACAAACAAGCATAAGGGACTTTAAAAATGAAAGAGTATGCATTAGTATTATCCCAAATTAGCGATGCGCGAAAAAAGAGGTAAAGACCGGCACACACACAAAAATCGGGATTGAATAGTTAAATTGTTACACCATATGAATTATTTGTTGGTTCAGTGAACTTAATGTAAAATCTTCCTAATTCTAGATTAGAAACATGTTTAGAAGTAATTTTACAACTGAAATATGCTTCCTACCCAATTGAGCTTAAACAGAAAAATATCCTTAAAAATAAAAGGTTGAATTGTTTGAGGACAAACAAAATTTATTTTGTTTGCTTGAGGACAAGCAAAACTTTAAGTTTTGGGGAATTTGATGAGTCTTAAACTCATTAATTTTTAATCCAGTTTTTTGGCATGTTTTTAACAATTTTAAATCTATTTTTATGCCAAATTATGGAATATTCACTAACTTTATGTTTTGCAAGTGTTATTTGAAAAAAAAACAAAAGAACGAAAATGTGGAAAATGCAGTCTTTGTTGCAACATAATTTTCTTCAGCGACACAAAATTAAGCGAACAAGGAACTATATTACAGCGATCAAACAACTAAATGTCGCAATAAAGCTCGAACCGCAACTGATAAATGAAAGAAATTTTATCCACGACAAAAGAAGTTTTAAATCGCGACATTATCGAAAGAAGGTGGCAGAGAAAAGCGTAGGCAATCCTTGACTCTATCGCGTGATGATTAAAAGCGAGCAAAGGCGTATCGCGACAATATAATTTTGTCACAACATAAAAGGCGAGAATACCGGATGAACTTCTAGCCGACAAAGACAATCTGTCGTGACGAAGTTTTCAGTTAACCTGAGTCAAGCTGAGACAAGTGTTTTATGTTGCAACAAAGTTTTTAGCATCAAGCCATTTCGGGAAAATTGTTGTCGCAACAAAGAAAATCCTATCGTGACATAACATTGAACTCTAACTTGATAACAGCAAAATCTCTGCTTGCGACAAAGATTATTTCTGTCGCGACAATCAAAACATGAAGGACGTGAATTCTCTGTCGCGAGAAGAAGCTGAAGAGCAACACAAGAAGAATGGCGACAAAGAAATTCTTTTTATGACATGATCAAGAGTTGAAAGCAAAACATGTGTCGCGACAAAGAAGTTTTATGTCGCGACAATAAAAGCTATGGAATGATAAAATTAATCGTGATATGAGAAAAATTAGATTCGCGTGAGAGGGGTGAAGAAAGAAGCGAGAATAGCCAAGTCAATTGTGTCGCAACAAATAATTCTATGTCGCAACACACGGCTCAGTAAGTTAGAGGAATTAAAAGAAAGTCTATGCGAGCAAGGGAGTTTCATATTCATGATAGAGAAACTCTAATCCGCAGCATGGTGACGAGGCGATAAAGAGCGTGTCTATCGGCAGTTGAAGAAAGACATGAGAAGGCGAAGTTTGCAAACGGAGTTGAATTAATCGCGACACAAGAGCATTCTGTCGCGACAAGAACAAGCTGGCGCAGATAAAATCAATAATGGCGACATTCCATCAAAGTATGTCATAACACAATGCAAACGAGCTCGAGAGAGCAGTGCGACGCAAGCAGCTACAGCGGCGACGAAAGATAAAAGCCTTGTCGCGAAAGAACTTTCTATGTCGTGACAAAGAGACCAATTTGGGCTTCTAGAATTTTGCGGGGATCTAGCGCAGTGTAAGAACAAGCTGACATTGGAAAGCCTATAAAATAGGCGCTTAGGGGCGATGTGCGCTGACTTTGGCAACTCCAGGACGTCTTGGAGATTGAAGACTCTTGTGTATTTTTATTTTTTTTTCTTTTTTTTATTTTTTTTTCCATTTTAGTAGACTTAGGTTTAGTGTAGCTTTATTTTGTTAGTTTTCCTTTAATTTTTTGGATTTGGGTATTGTACTGAAGTCACGGCTTCATTGAGTATTTCTTTATAAATCATCCTTTTCATTCTTGTTTGATTTAAATGGATGATGGAAAGTTTTGGAGTTCATTTATTTCGATTCGTTTTATGATTTGTTGAATTTTCCTGATGGAGTTAGTCACTTATATGGAGTAGACCAGTTTTTTGAAAAGTTGAGCTCACTAAAAATAGGTCATTGATGATAGTCATTTTTTTGCATAAGGTGGAAGAAAGCTTTAATTAAAATTCTTGAATTTATTTTATTGATATTGTTTATAAATTTACTTGTTCTCAGTACTAGTACCGTGTACCCAATGCAAGGTACTATATCTCACTTTGATTTCGAGGCCTACGAGTGACACAAAAGATGGAGAATCTAGAGTGTAAAGCGATTCCTTATGGGTATGGTAGACTAATACTATGGAACTAATGAACTTTGTAAAATTACTCAGATAGATCACCAACTTACTTATAATTTGAGGATAGTTGAATGAAGTATCTGTTTAATCACTCAAAGGCCTCTCCTCTTTCTTCTGAATTGATTTTGATCTCGTGTTAACAAAGATCTAATCAAGGAGATGGAAATTTTCATCAAAAGTGTAGGATGAGGTGTCAATCAAATTGGAGAAGACTTGCAATATCCTGTCTATGAGGGCAAGAATTCTTTAGTCCTAAGATCTGAGTATGAAGTACTGAAAAGGAAATATACTTAAATCTTAGAAAGAGGGTTACATATTACAAGTAACTAATTAGAATCATGTCTCATAAATGAATATGAACCTTTAATCAGTGAAATGTAAAGTGAAAAGATTAATATAAAGACAAAAAGGACCATCTTCTTCTCCATTTCTTTGGAAACGAAAGCCGGTGAGGGGGGACTAGTTTAGAGAGAAAGTGTGACTTCTCTCTAGATTTCCCAGCTTTTGGACCGTCGGTTCTCTTTGGGCGAAGCAAAGAGATTGATCGCTACAAGGGCTATGCATGAACACGATTTTGTGGAGTTTCGAGCAACTCCAAGAGGTAAGTCTTCTCTTGCGGTTATTCTTTAAGAATTGCAGAAACCAGTGCATTTTAATGGATGGGGTTGTTGAGGCACGGATAGGCGGTGTTTTTCGGTCTCAAAATATTTGAGCCGGGTTGAAGAAAATCCCTATTGTGGCGTGAGCAGTCTTGGGAACCTAGGGTTCTACTATTCACATGAGTTGTGTGTGAATTTTTGTGTTGTTGGGTGATTCAAAATGAATTGCTTGAATTGTTATTAGCCCATGTGAGCTAATTTTGATGTTATTGCTATGAATTGAATAACATGATTTATGTGAGTTAAGTTTGTTAATACATGCATGTAAAATATATTAGCATGGATTGTTTGGAAATGGCATAATGCATTCCATATGCACCGGGGCACCCTAGAATGGTAGGTGTGAGTGCATGACATGAAAGAAAATGAAAGAAAAATGAAAATGATTGTGAGAAAGATTTCAAGGAAGATTTCGAAGAAGATTACCTTGGACGGTGGTCCAACAGTTCATCTCGGAGCGAGACCCATGACTATTTCGAATTACCCGGCCAATTCACCTCGGAGGTTGTCCGATAGATTTTCACCAAAACTCGGTGAGTGCGTTTTCGAACAAAGCATTTTGTTTGAAAGCCGGTCGTTTTTAATATCACACATTTGGCTTAGGCATGTGTGGGGAGTCGATGAGGACTCGGATATGGAATTGGGCATGTAGACATTTCAAGTAGGATCATGTATTTGCTTGAGTGTGTTTGGTTGTCGTACATGTGCGACTTTGGTGGGGAATGCTTGTGGGAGATTATCGCTCCGGGCATTGCTCACCCTGTCGAAGGATCATTATTTCAGGTACAAGGAGTGTTCGGGAGGACGGCGCTCACTAGAGGCCTCTTTGAGAAGAAAGCCGACATGTGGCTTTGGTAGATACTTTTTGTATAACATGTATTAGAATTTGAAATTTTAATATATGTTTGTATTAAGAGTGTGTATCAACTCTTGAACTATTATAATATAGTTGGTTAGATTTTTTGTGAGTATTGATATATGGGCCCAAGTAGTCATTTTTACTCATGACATGAGACACAGGTTTCGCGGGTTGACGGGGTTGTCAACGGACCCCCAGGATTTGAGGTGTCACCTGCAATGAACCATAAAACACACTTACCCAAAAAGTGATATTTCGGATTTCTTTTGTGAATCAACAATGGTGATAACATAAGAAAAGGGTGTTAGGTTTTCGACCCTCTTGCTCGTAGATTTCTATTTAACACACACATGATAATAAGCTTGAAGATTTGTGCTTCTTCTCCAAGATTTTTTCTTCGATTTGTAGGCTTGATTGAGGAAAGCTAGGTTTCTTCTTCTCCAATGGTTTTTCTTCACAAAAACCTACCGACAAAAGAGAGAAGAGAGGAGGGAGGGAGGGAGGGAGATTTGATTTGTTGCCCTTTCTCTCTCCTATGTGGTCAAACAATGGGGGCCACTTTATCAATTCATTAAGGGCAATTTAGTCTTCCAAGTAGGAGAGTGCATGTTTTCATTATTTAGGTGTAAAAAGTGCAAGTCTACATAATATGGGTGAGTAGGGTTTCTTTTTCAATCATATCGGTTCAACAATGCACTTAAACATGATGTAAAGGTGCATCATAGCACCAAATATAATGAAAATAGAATCCAACTCACCCATATTAGTGTGAAATGCACTTTCTACACCAAATTATTGAAATCATACATTCTCCTCCTATTAATATAAAATTGCCCTTAATGAGTTAACCAATGGACCTCATTTATTTGACACTTAGAATAGAGAAATTCAACACAATCATCCTTAAAATAACACAGTTATGACACTAATGTAACATAGTCATCCTTAATGTGTTACATTAACGATGACTATGTTAATGTTACATTAGTGTTGAGAACTCGAAAAAGATGGAGATGATGTTGTTGAGAACTTCCATGGGAGAATGTGAAGAGAGTGCAAACTGTGATGAGACAAAGCGGAAGAAGAAGAAGAAGAAGAAGAAGAAGAAAAATAGGATATGATCCAAAATATAGTATAATGTTGATCGGAAAAATAGGAATCAAGCTCTTGCAGTGGAAAATGAGCTTGATAACATTGTCAGATGGAAGATGGTGTCCTCAAGAAGGAGAGCAACTCGCAAGTTCGTCGAAGAGAAGGAAAGAGAAAAATTGAAAACGGTGTCATTTTGAAATCGAAGTGACGTCGTTTTTAAAGCTACAAAACGACGTCATTTTGTATGACGTGGGTTGGTTTCTCAAGCGTACAAAAAGCGATTTACGTTTTTCTTTGTCAGGCAAAGAGTGCAGGTTTGGAGTTAGGATTCGGATTGTCAATGCTAGAGCTATATTGATAAAAATGGAAGTTGGTATATTTAAAGCAATTTTTAGTTCAAGATATAAAGACACCAATTTTGAGAAAATAAATTTTAAATAAAAATTTAAAAATACATATGCTTTTGTTTAATTTGTATGAAAGCAGATGTGAAAGTTAAAAATTCAACAATAAGTTATAAAAAAGTTAAAAAACAAACAAGTTAAAATGTTGAATGCAATTTGTTATCAACAAAAAATTGCATTCGGCAAAAAAAAACTATTTTCGACAAAAAGCTAGAAAAAGCAAACACCTAAAGGGAGGTGTTGGTTTATTATAATGATATTCTCTTTTATTATATTGAAAATTAAATAAGATTTAATAATATTAAGTACTAAATCGTTTGTTATTCTTTACTTAATTCTTTTTTAAGTATGAATGAAACATATGTATATCCCTCTTTTGGCATTCCGGTGCAAAAAAATTAGATCAATGCATTTTAAGCGACATCCAAAAACAAATTTCCAAGCCAGTCACCCACCATATCTTAATTTTCCAAGTGACCTAAAAAGACAGCAACTCTTATTGCTTCCTTTATTTAGCCGATTCTTGCATTAAGTAATAAAGTTCTTAGTTATCATAAAAAATAAAAAATAAAAAAAAAAAAGTTTCACTAAACAATTACTACATCGTAACAAAGTACTTAGTTATCAAAAAAATACTTTCACTGAACAATTACTACATCGTAACAAAGTGTTTAATTATTAAAAAAAGAAAACAATTACAACATCATAACAAAGTGTTTGGTTAACAAAAAAAATATTTTCACTAATCGATTACCACATCGTAAAAAAGTGTTTAGTTATCAAAAAAAATATTTTCACTGAACAATTACTATATCGTAACAAAGCGTTTAGTTAAAAAAAAACCATCCACTAAACAATTACAACATCATAACAAAGTGTTTGGTTATCAAAAAAAATACTTTCACTAATCGATTACCACATCGTAAAAAAGTGTTTAGTTATCAAAACAAATACTTTCACTAAACAATTACTACATCGTAACAAAGTGATTAGTTATCAAAAAAAATATTTTCACTGAACAATTACTATATCGTAACAAAGTGTTTAATTAACAAAAAAACCATCCACTACAAAATTACAACATCATAACAAAGTGTTTGGTTAACAAAAAAAATACTTTAACTAATCGATTACTACATCGTAAAAAAGTGTTCAATTATCAAAACAAATACTTTTACTAAACAATTACTACATCGTAAGAAATTGCTTAGTTATCAAAAAAATACTTTCACTGAACAATTACTACATCGTAACAAAATGCTTAGTTATTAAAAAAAAACATTCACTAAACAATTACAACATCATAACAAAGCGTTTGGTTAACAAAAAAAATACTTTCACTAATCGATTACTACATCGTAAAAAAGTGTTTAGTTGTCAAAACAAATACTTTCACTAAGCAATTACTATATCGTAACAAAGTGATTAGTTATCAAAAAAAATATTTTCACTAAACAATTACTATATCGTAACAAAGTGTTTAGTTAAAAAACAACCATCCACTAAACAATTACAACATCATAACAAAGTGTTTGGTTAACAAAAAAAATACTTTCACTAATCGATTACCACATATTAAAAAGTGTTGGTTATCCAAAGCGAATACTTTACTAAATAATTACTACATCGTAACAAAGTGATTAGTTATCAAAAAAAATATTTTCACTGAACAATTACTATATGCATTAACAAAAGTGTTTAGTTAAAAAAAACCCCATCCACTAAACAGTACAACATCATAACAAAGCGTTTGGTTAACAAAAATACTTTCTGCTAATCGAATTACCCTTCGTAAAAGTGTTTGATTATCAAAAGTAAATACTTTCACTAAATAATTACTACATCGTAACAAAGTGATTAGTTATCAAAAAAAATATTTTCACTGAACAATTACTATATCGTAACAAAGTGTTTAGTTAAAAAAAACCCATCCACTAAACAATTACAACATCATAACAAAGCGTTTGGTTAACAAAAAAAATACTTTCACTAATCAATTACCACATCGTAAAAAAGATGTTTAGTTATCAAAACAAATATTTTCACTAAACAATTAAAACATCGTAACAAAATGCTTAGTTATCAAAAAAAAAAAAAATTTCACTAAATAATTATTACATCGTAACAAAGTGCTCAATTATCAAAAAAATACTTTCACTGAACAATTACTATATCATAACAAAATGCTTAGTTATTTAAAAAAAAACATTTACTAAACAATTACAATATCATAACAAAGTGCTTGATTATCAAAAATATACTTTCCCTAATCAATTACTACATCGTAAAAAAGTGTTTAATTATCAAAACAAATACTTTCACTAAACAATTACAACATCGTAACAAAATACTTAGTTATCAAAAAAAAAAAAACCTTTTACTAAACAATTAATACATTATAACAAAGTGCTCTATTATCAAAAAAATACTTTCACTAAACAATTACTATACCGTCACAAAATGCTTAGTTATTAAAAAAAACCATTCACTAAACAATTACAACATCATAACAAAGTGCTTGATTATCAAAATATACTTTCACTAATCAATTACATCGTAAAAAAGCGTTTAGTTATCAAAACAAATACTTTCACTAAACAATTACTACATCGTAACACAGTGCTTAATTATCAAAAAAAAATATTTACTAAAAGAGAAATATATATATATATATATATATATATATATATTGTATACATAATGGAAGAATTACTGGGCTTTGCATTTCACCATATATATCGCTTGTAATAACAAAACTCTCTCTCTCTCTCTCTCTCTCTCTCTCTCTCTCTCTCTCTCTCTCTCTCTCTCTCTTGCAATACCTCTATATATACCACCACAAATCTCCTTACCAGAAAACAATAAACAGACAATTTTGAAAAATCCAATTGCCTAAAAATGAAGCAGCTTCTTTAATTTGATTTAATTTAATTTAATTTAATTAATTAATTAAACCTGGAGCTGTTCCTCCTCACCCACCATTTCTTCCTCCCTTTATCACCACCACTCCCCTCTTCGTTCCCCAGCTTCTGTAATATCACCTTCGTCTCCCTCAGCCTCGACCCGTAATCCTTCTTCCACGCCTCGAACATCTGTACAGCCTCCTCAGTTCAGTCCGGGTTCAGGCTCGCCTCGCCTGGCGGACTTCACCTCCACCAGGAACTTGGCGTCGTCCCCGAACACCTGACTCCGCTGCTCGAACTCCTCCGCCATCCGGCTTATCACCGTCAGGCCGGCGCTCATCGGCCTCACCACCCCGTTGCTCCCGGCGTCCCAGCTCGAGTCCCGCTCGTCGGTCAGGTTCACGTCGGAGTTCTCCCGGGAATGTCCAGGGCGAGGCTCTTCTTGGCGATGGAGAGGCTGGATTGTAGGGACCTCATCTGTTTCTGCCACACTTCCTCCATGGACTTCATTTTCAGCTCGTATTCGGACCAGCGATTCTCGTACTGTAGGCGTTGATGGAGGATGTGGATCTCCTCCTTCTCCCTCAGAGGCGGCCTAGAAGCTTTTAGAGCAGCGGCGCTGGAGTTCAGCGAGGAACGATGACTTTACTAGAACTTCGTCGGAATCTTTGTCCTGTCGGAAAGTTCATGGTTGTTAGGTATATATGTTAGATGCTAAGAACAGGGAAGACGACGACCTCTCAAACAACCAAATTTATGACCCAATAGCATAAGATGTTAACAGATAGATTTATCAAGCAGAACCGTTTGGAACCCGGAAAGAACTTAAGAAAATGATTTTCTCATGTTTGGTTCTACGGCAAAATTTTACATATTTTTAAATTTTTTAGCCTTATATAACATAAAGAAACAAATAAAATAAGTTTGAATAAAACATATATAATTAATTTATTAAGTTCAAACCTATCATTTATTTTCCTTCCATATTTCTTCTCTATTTTCTGTGACTTGAGAGTTCTGATAGGTACCCAAACCTAATAGGAGAGTTCAACCCAAAAGACCGGCACGATAGGTGGGGATAACACATCAGGCTTAATTACCACTCCACAACCTTATGTGAAACCGATGTAGGATCATATCATTCAATTAAAAACATGGGCACACAAGAATAATCGAGGAAAACAATAATTGAATATTAGATGTAGCAATCAAATACCTTTCTGCCTCCTCGGGTCAGTAACCCAAGATCACCGGAGCATCTCCGGACCAACCAGCCACGAATAACTGCAAAATGCAAGGGAACGTCATTAACAATATGCTATCAATTGCCAAATTTTCTTCTTATTTCTTTTTTGATAGGTAGAAATATTAATGTCAGTAGTCAATTTTTTTTTTATTAGTAAAAAGCAATATTTGACCAATAAAAAGGGGACCCAACAAAAAAAACCGTCAAACTTACCTACACCCCAACCACCCCCAAAAAATCCACTAAAGAATCACTGTTATCAACACTACACAAATTTGCCCGAGACCAAAAGGTACATAAAAAAGTGATTTTCATTCTATGAGCAGAAGGGGCTACGTCCTCGAACACCACCATATTTCTAGCTTGCCAAACTGTCCAAAATAAGCAAGAGAAGCTATCATCCAAATTCTCTTGCGATTTTGCATCCTTTGATGGTGCATGCCAAACAAGGAAGGTTTGACTACGTCCTCAATAGTCAAATATCATTATCTCAAAAAAGGCAAAGTGACTTCGTCTTGCTTTAAATTTGGAAAGCATAGAAAATAGTGTCAAAGTAAATTTAGATACTTTGAGAAGTAAATTTCTACATATCAAGGATTTTATCAAATTAAAAGTGTTTCGAGCATAGCTCAAATGATATAGGGTTCGGATGAGGCTGTGGGAGATACCGGGTTCGAGTCAAAAAAGGAAAAAAAAAAAAAAAAAGAACCCTAGGTTAATACCAAGGCCAAATTCTTGAACGAGGAATCATACTACATAAACATGAAAATAAACAATTTATCAAAATAATAAACATGAAAATAGGCAGAAGTTTTATGCTTTATATGAAGTAAATGCTCCCAGCAACATAAATTTTTCACCTGATTGTATCACTATGGATGCACCATAAATGTTCATGAATTTTTTCCGGGCAATCCTGCTTCTAATCTGCTTTTGAATAACCACAGCAGCTCTGTGTCTCTGCAGTAAGATAGCAAATTCCTTTCGGGTTTTCTCGCCACGAACAACTGCAAAACACAGAACTAATCATCTCCAACTTCCTAAGAAAGAGTTAGATTTCCTTGTAAAAATATATTGAGAAGCTCCAATACATGACTGAAGAGTTGCAATTCCTCTCTAAGATCCTGAGATGACAGCAGGCTTGGTGTCCTCTGAGCAACTTTGTTGTAAAATTCCATGGAAGTGATTTCTAAATCCTCAAGAACACCGATGCATAATACATTTTATGTAATTCATAGCTTATCACAAACCAAGGTGGGAAAGCTAAAAATGAAATGTGAACATGATATATTAAATCAACAAAGAAAGATCAATGTAGTGCTGCATCTGGAAAGAAAAGAACTCCTGATAGACTGATAATTCCGGCGGAAGTTTTATTTTGTAAGTACATTTCAACCTATCAGAATTTGAATTTGATGACTAATACGATGCATTACAATGGGATTTCCCTCTTTTCTTGTCTTGTCTTGTCCTTTAATCGATGTAAAAGGAAGTCTCAAAGAACATAAAGCTTTTATCTACTAAGTCTATTTTGGTTCCCATAAAATTTGAAGGAAAATGGAAAGGAAAGAAATGGAGAGGAAAAGTAGACGAAAGGAAATAAATAGCGTTAAGTCCGACATATTATTTTTATTTGTTACTTCAAACTCATTTATTTATTTTGACCATAGTTGTTAAATCGAGATTCAAATTGAGCATCGAGAATTGAATCGTAAGATTTGTTTAACATTTTTAATAATAGTTAAAATATATGTAATTTTATATAATTCCGAAATTGTAAGCTATTTATATATTTGTTTAAATAATAAGCTTATAATATTTTCGAATAAACCATACCAAGTTACCAACCAAGTCTAGAAAAGTTAAAAGAGATCCAAATATTAGTCTAGTTGTTGAATAAATGCTAATGAAATCATTTCATACAATAATTAACTATTAATAAAATTAAACTAATGAAATCATTTCATACAATAATTAACTATTAATAAAATTAAACTAAGCCATCATCTCCAAATACTAGTCTAGGTTTTTTTTTGATATTTCAGTCTTTTATTTTGGTGACTTTTCAATTTCTAGTGTGAGAATCGGTATTAAAATCGATTCATGAATCGATCGCGATTCAATGATTCGATCTTCGATTCAAGCATATTTTCGATTCTTTGAAAGAGTCGGATCGTTCACCTCCCAAATCGTGAATCATAAGATTTTGATAATAGTGATTTTGACTCGTCGATATAAAGAATAAATAATTTAAAATATGTAAATTCTCAATAATTTTATAAATATTCGACTTTTTATAAGATTTTTCATTAGAAAACCAAACATAAGAAAATCATTTTCTTTAGCATTTTTTCTCTTTTCTTAGTACTTTCCAAGAACCAAACACAACCTACTAAATGAAAGTTGAACTGACAATCACTTCATCTCACCTGTCCTGTTCGGAAAAACAATTTTGTGTAGCCGACTTGATACATCTCAGGCACAATATTGAACTGATGAAGGATTGCAACTGAAACACTAAGTGGATCTTGAGATGCAACACTCTCCAGTAGAAGAAAACCATACCTGATCAATGAAACAACCAAAACGAGAAAAATAAAATAGAATAAAAACAGATTCTTGAGAAAAGAATACAAAACTTATTAGTTCTATAAAACTAGATAATAAAACCTTATCATTCAAATTATTGCCTTCTAGCAAACTTTTGATGAGACATCCGGGTTGGAAAGCCCGACCTTGATATTCTAACTACTTCCAGGACTCCACAGCATCTTAGTTGCTGCAGTACTAGTCCTTGGTCATAGTTTCCAGGAGACTGAAAATTGTTGGGCTTAATGCAACGAATGAAATGAGGTGTAGTGCTCTCTAGACGTTGCATCAATTGGAACAATTGACCCTAAAAACCAACACAAGAAATTAGAAAACAATATATCAAGGCACGGAAACTAACTCAATTGCTGAGATAGTTTTTGATAACTCCCAATTTACAGACTGCGTATTCTAGATTTTCCTTATTGTTTATCAAATACTTTGTCATGCAATTGCAGTCATTAACATTAAATACACAGTATTAAATATCGAAAGATATGTAGATGTCTCTACCCATATCTCCTATATCTGCATTATCAATAAATAGTTCCAGACTTAACTGTAAAAGATTTTGAAATATTTTTCAACATCAAAATGTTAGTCGGTGAGTCCAGACTAGTTTATTACTTTTGACATAATTCAGATATTGATAGTTTATGCCTAGCAAAGAATTGACCCCAGGAAAGGCATGGAAAAACAACAGTATCTAGCACACACAAGTACTTTTACATACCGCATGCAGATATTCTAACCAGTTGTGGGTTTCAATGCCATGATACTGTAATGACCTATTCACAGGTCCCACACATTTGCTAAGTTACGGCATGGCATGTATGGGTTTATAACCACTTGGGCTCCCTCCCCTTGACAACTAGCTTTTAAGAGTGAGTTCTACCCAAGTGGTTGTAACAGCAGTATCAGAGCGGTTCGTTTCTTGGGGATGACCCTTGTCCCGAAATTGTGGAAGGGTTGCTACCCATAAGAAGAAGATTGGATCCGCGAAGTCACCACGGAATTGTGGGAAGACTACTACCCATAAAAAGAATATGGGGTCCGCAAAGTCACTAACCGCAGTGAACGTCGATTCTGAAAGAGGGATGGATTATAATGACCCATTCTGAGTCTCACATTGCTAAGTTACAGCTTGGCATATGGGTTTATAACCAAATGGACTCCACTCCCCTTGTCAGTTATTGTTGGTGGGATCTCTTCTTAGCTATTGTTGGTGTGTGGGTGTGTTCCTTGTCGTTAGAGAGACCTTTAGTGGGAAGAAGGCGTAAAAAGCTTGGATGGCAGCCTCTTAGCATTTTCTGGTCCATATAGGCGTGAAGAACTAATCACATTTGAAAACAAAGTTTTCTCAGCTCAAAGGATGAAAGCCTCTTTTATTTGTAATCTATGGTCTTGGTCAAATGTGTACATTGTTGAAAGGCCCTAGATCCTTGGTTGATTTTTTGACTTGATTGAGCTATAGATTAGGGTACCGTGGGTATACTTTTTTGTCGGTTGGTGGTTTTTTGTCTTGTCTTCCTATTTCCTTTTCTTTTGTCCCTTGTTGGGACCATACCCCCTGTATACCTGTGGGCCCCTATAGGTGCTCTTCTTTTTGATGAATATATATTGCTTTTACTCATCAAAATAATAATAATGATAACAACAAGCACAAAAAACAAGATTCTTGATCAAGAATCCATAACTAATACACATTTAAACTCATAAAAACAAATGGCCCGTGAAGATTTGTATTGGCTTTTCATTTTGCTTTCCTTTTCTATGATAAATTGGGAAATTTTAGAACAAATTACAACAAAACCTTAAACACTGAGATGACCTAAAAGCAAAAAATTAAAATCTCAAAATACAGGTGGTTCCAGCACATAGCACAAAATTGTGGAATACAATACCAACTGCAAATCTGAAGTTATTGCACCTGCTCTTTACCAAAATAATCCAAAACCTATTTTCCCTATAGAGTTTCTTTCCTTATTTGGTTTCATAACAAACAATGTTTACATTTTAAAACATAAAAACTAGATTTTCTTGAGATTGGATGTGTTAAATCTATGGAGCATTAAAATTGCCAAGAGATGATTATGCCAATTTATTAAATGAAAACCTGGAATTCAACTTTTGAATTATTAATAATTGAAATTTTAAAAAAATGAAATCATATAGGGTGATATGAAAACATTAAAACCATATGAAATTGGCAGAAAGAAACGGCCAACATGCAACAATTAAGGTCCTCAAGATGTTTGTTGGTGAAACTGAGATGTCAATGTACCTTAAATTTTGTTCTGGCAACAGCTTTTGTGAGTCGCTCCACCTGACTTATATAGAGAGGTAACAACAGAAGCCTCAGATTGAGTAAGCATATTGGATGCAAAGCTTTGAGGCAGATGGCATGTACAAGAAGATAGAAGTTGAATGGAATCCAAGTGTAACAAATCTCTGTTCTTCTCTAGAAACCCAGTGGTGTCATACATGACCTGAATAGAGAAAGTGGAACTATAAAATGTCAGGCATCCAACCAGATACAAATTTTAGAAATAAATAAATAATTAAAAAAAAAAAAAACCAAGTAATTAAACTCCTTCCAGTGGGTGAAGAAAAGTTAATAGTATTGGCTGGTTGAAACTCAGAGTATTTAGTAATGGCTCGAAAGAATCAGCGCAGGAATTGATCTAATATTAGAAACAATATAATGCAGAAGTTACTATAAATCAGATAGGCGGTGCCAGTTCAGCCCCATCATATGTTTTATACTGGCTTATACAAACGTCCCCAATAGCATATGCCAAAAAAGATCTTACTGCCTACCTGATAAACATTTCTGATGCAGCAAATGAGGGGAGAATGATGTAAGAATTACTAAAACTAGTGTAAATACCTCTCCTGCATAATGACAGACACTAAAAGCTTTTCCTCTTTCTCCTCTGAAACAAGAATTCGAATTCAGATGCTGCTTAAGCTTGTTTGCAAAGGTCAAGTCTGTGCCATTGGGGAAGGTGGACTCCTCGTCTAATAGAGACAATAGACCTAATGGTTTCTGCATAAACGAGAACAATATAGGTTGAAGGAAGTACATTATATATATTCCATGTATCAGAAGGATATTATGCCAATAGCTCGGGCGTTTAAAAGAAAGAATTAAATTTGTTCTTTTTATTTCAACATCAAGATCAATGGGGTAGTTCTTTATATCATTGTCCCACTTTCCACCATAACCATGACATATAAAAACAGGGAAAAGAATGGTATGAACACTTCAAAAACTAGCAAGGCAAAAGGTTGAATTCAAGAAAACTTGATCTCAACTCAAAATTCAGACAGTGAAGGAAATTTTAAATCCCAGGGGGAAGGACTTGAAATGCTTAAATCTGAAACTTTCAAAATAATGTTTGCAATTTATACCTAAATCCCAGTAATTTCATGTTCAAGAGAAGGAGATAACATAATTATCACCACCTACAGCATTGCCACCAAAGCATGATGCAGCCAATAGGTTTGTTTGGCTGCATTAGTTCCCCCATCAAGACTATGAAGTTATGGAGACCAAATTTGATCTTAATAATCACAATCATATAACTACCTCAAATTTGTTTGAAACATGACAAGAAAATTTAAATCATGCAGCCATGCCTAAAAATAACAATATTAAAATAAGTAACTAACAAGGATCACTAATATACAAACAGAAACAACATGATGAATTAGTGTGCAGAAATGGACACATCAATGACTCGTACCTTCCTTGCAAGATTAGACAGTCTTGACGGTCCTCAAATCAACTCTATTCCAATCAATTCCATCTTGATATTCCTGAAAAAGAAATTTTATATCAATATATTATAAATGTAAGGTAGGCTACATTCAGCAAAGATATTTCTTCACTAGATAGGAATAAAACAATCCAACCTAAGCTGGCACATACGAAGAAGTTGACAAATGCCTAATAACATTTATCAGAATTCATAAATGGAAAAACTAATCTCAAAGAAGGATCCTGTATCAAGATTCAAAAGTTTACCAATTCTTCTTTTTTTTTCCTCATATTTGTATCCTTTTACTGCAATATGTGATGCATTATCTTGTGGCAAATGATTCTGGACTTGCAAACGCACTGTAAGGCATAGTAGTTTAAAGTACACAAATTTCAGAGAGATGACCGAGTTAGACCCAGATCCAATAGCCTCCCCAAAATAAGCTGGTTTTGACAGCAATTTTGCAAACGGATTAAATTAGGAGTAACCAAATCATACATGTTTCTTGATTCTGACCAACTTCTCATAATATATCTTCCCTTACAGCCATGTTGTTATACTCATGATAAAATATTTGCATGGGATATATCGGCACTGATTTTATCGATATACTCATATATCGTGTATTTATAAATTATTCAAAATTTAAATATATTTTCAATTTATATATCAAAATTAGTTTGAAGGTATATGAAATAAAGACCTTTCATTTTCTCTCCTATCATCTTGATTTTCCCAAATTTTTTATAATAATTAATGATAACAATTATTAAGAAAGACATAAGAATTCCAACTGCCTCGATTCTTCTTTCTACAAATAATTAAATTTATAGTAATTACACAAAGATACAAAGAATGATATTAATTACAAGAAAAGACTTTTCATTCTCTCACATCTCTTCATCTACTATTTATTTGCTCTATTAACGAGACACCCACCTTAAATATTGTTTTTTTTTTTTTGAAAAATTTCTCAAAAAATAAGCAATGGGGTCGATATATGGCCGATGAGACAAGGAGACGCCGAAGAGACACTGATAAAAAATGATTTTTTGGTTTTTTTTTTGTACTCTTCTGCACTTACTACAATTTTTACTGGCTTTGATTCGGCGTTGGCCGGACTATAACTGATATATCGATATATCGCCGATATTGACAATATTAAATAATGGACAATATTAAATATTCCCCACAACTTTGTTGTCAGGTTATCATCCAAGTGGAGGTAGTTCTTGCAAAGCTAACGGATTGAATAACTTGAGCTCTCCATGAGAGCATGTAATACTCTAAGCAAATTTTTAAAGATCGGGCTAGCAAAGTCTCGAGCATTCCGATAGCAATTTAACCGGATAACAGTTTATTCATCAATTCTCATATTACTGCACTAACAAGGTTTATTTACTGGGGCAATAATTTAGTTTTAACTTTGTTAACCAAACATCAGACTCACTTACCATTAGTCATATTCTATTAAATACTTCAGCTGTAATAGAAGAAGATTCATCCCTATGCAAGGACTGAATGGATGAAGTTAAGAGGAGCATTAGCATGTAAGTGATCTGGATGACTACAAACGCCTAGTTTATATTCTTGAAGCTGGATGTATTGAAATTTCTTCCAGAATTCATGCAAGTTGTACTCTTACTAAAAATATCCTGATTGTTTTTTATAACTGTGCAGCAGTATTGTTAGAATTGCTTACCATTTTATGTTAAGTATTTCTCATCGTCAGCTTTAGGGCTCGTATAAGGTCCTTGGTTTATGGGAAATGCTACAACGTCCTTTTCTATGGGTGGGAAATGCTATAACATCTTATACCTTACGATTCTTTGGCAACCATCAGTTAGTTGATTTGTTTACCTTTTCTAGTGGTTCAGGATCACTGAGAAGTTTGATAGAAACACCAGGTTTTCTCATGAAGATACCTTAGCCACTATGTCGAACAACATCTACAGAAATTTTGCCTATAGAGCTATGCTGTTATTGCTTGCAGATGCCATCTAAAAAGTAGCTTTAGGAATAGAACCCACTTAAACATTAACTTAGGCAAGAGGTTCATTTTGGGTTAGTCCATATACATGAGTTGGGTTCTTTGTGTACACTTGGTTCTCAGCTGGCCAAATTGCCTTTCTACCCATGCATAAAATTTAAAAACAATAACTAATCAACTTTCTATTCATATAACTCAAGTAATTGGATCATCCAGAATCTGTTATATGTGAATTCATAACACTATATTTGTATATATATTGATAAGAGAAGAACAGGGATAGCATTTGTTTCCAACTTGAACAAATGATTGTTGTAAGTGTTACTGCAAATTCCTCTCATTTGCATAATTTATGCAGAACTGCTCAAAGCTATTTCTCTGGAAAAACATAATTTATAACATGAAATTTAGGGGGAGAATGGGGTATGGAGGGAATGGATAATTAGTTACAGTAGAATCAATAAATACTACATCAAATGATTCAAACCCATAGATATCAAGAATGCTAATGGATCTGCCAGTACGCCGTTTTCCTACAGCAAGTGACTTGTTGATTTGTTCAACCAGCCAGTCAAATAAAGAAGCATAAATTGATTTCGCCAAAGCATCTCTTGTGTCAATGGCCTGGAAGACAGATAAAATTTGATAATAATCATAAGGGTCCAAGTTGCTCCAAATCCAAGAATTAGACACATGGAAAAAAAATTTCAAAATTTTATGAACTAAAATTAATTCTGAAAGAGATTGAAGGATTAGAATCTAAAGAAGAATTTTAGAACTCCATGGATATAAATTGAGGAATAAGAAAATAGAAGTGAAAAATAAATGGAAGCATAACTAAGCAAAAAAAAAAAAATCTAAAATCAAAGTAATGAAGCACAAAAGAGAAGAATAAATACAAAAAGGCAATACACAGCTTACCCATCCTCAATAATCAATAAAGTGAAACATGAAGATTTATGTGACAAACTGCTCAAATGGAAAAGACCTAAGTCCATGACACTGAGCTCCTCCTTTCCATTTTCCATTGAATAAAAATGCTTTGGGAAAGCGACCTTTTGTATTCCTCTGTGTCCAAAAATACACCAGAATATGTACAAAAGAAGCATCCCCAACATTTTTATCAAATCTGTAAGTTACATTTTGGCTTTCAACTTCCATAAACAAATCCTATTTCTGATGTAGAACCCAACTCCAGAAAGACATGAGTCTCAGTTCTTGTTGCAGCCTCCTCATACTCCACTCTATTGAAACAAGAAACCCTTAAGGCAATAAATAAGAGTGTCCACACGAATCTAAACAAAAGTCTATAAGTAAAATTCTATATATTTACAAGAGATGTGAAACATGAAGATTGGAATCCATTTTTATCTTGAATGCTATTGTTGTATGCTTTTACCAACATTTAATTTATGTTTAAAAGGATTAGGCATATGTAAAACATCCAAATATGTGTCTGGATGTCAAATGAGCATACAGCTGAGATGGAAGTCCATACCCTCTTTCCCATAACCTTCAGGTAATATGCATTATCTTTGTAAAATATGACAATATGATCAGCACGGATACTTAACTTGTTTCAAATATTCATGTAAATTACAAACAAATTAAAGAAATACCCAAAGTGTCACAACTGGAGTCATCATTTATTTTAATACGAAAACAAATAATATTATTAACAGCACCTAGCCAACCCAGGGTGCATCAAAAAACATAGGGAGTACATAAAGTTGTAAGAGAGGGACGAAGGCAAAAAGATGTAGAGATTAAGAAAAAACGACTTTCCCACACCAACAAGCCATCAACCAAACAACAAAATCTAGAATGGACATAGAGGCACCTTTCTAAAGACTTTCTAACCTAATGCCAAAGAGAGCACATGAAAGAGTTATTGAGTGCTTGATCCATATATTCTTCATTGAAAAATCTCTAAAATCTCTATCCTTCAAATGGTCAATAATAGGCATAAACTATAAAGGAGCTGCTCTTCACACCCTTCATGTAATTCTGCCCACCTGGGTGTTCCATCAACTTAATAACATTTCCTCTAACAGTAGCAGGCATCACCTAACTCCACTTTAAACAATGAGAACAATAAGTTCCATAATATTCTCTTTTAGCACAATGAAAAAATTATTGAGAAACTGATTCTGCATTTACTGCAAATATTATGATCTATCAACTCCAAAGTTCATCTTTTTCTTTAACCAATCTAAAACCAAAATTCTCTCCCAAGATGGTTCCCAAACAAAGAGTCCTGCTTTTATTGGTACCCATAAATCATATCTTCATCATAACATACCAAAACATGAGATAGATACCACACATGTCCAAGATCCAGTCCATGCCTTATAAATGTTGTCTCTGTCTGACAAAGATACTTGCATGTACCCATGTAGCATGAATTTAATGGACCTACAACTTGGTACAACTGTCTTTTTGTTGAATACACTATTTGGCATGTTTCCAAGTGATGCAAGTTAAGAGGCATGAAAGCATACGCTCAGAGATTATTTTTTTTTGATAAATAAGCATATGCTCAGTGATTGACCCTCAAATGTTGATCTTAAGGTACAATTGAAGAGTTTTACCTTAAGGACAGACTCAAGGGTCAGGGCTACCAAATAATACAAGCTCTCAAGCTCCATTCAGTGTTGGCTCACTAAGAGCTTGTTTGAAAGCAGTAATGAGCTAAGGCCACATAACATCTTCAGCTCATTTGTTAATGAGCAATCAGCTCTAAGCTCAATTTGAAATTGGTGGTATTCATGCAATTGTAGTAGCACCCTTCAAGGCATCAAGAGAGATTAGTTTCCAATGTCAAGTAGTTATAATCATATTCTTAATGAATTGTACTTGAGAGGTCAAATAGATCTTTTTTGGCCTTGTACTCTTATTTAGTGTTCAAACTTTCAAAATTCAGTACGGTTGTTCAGATGTTCTCTCTTCAGGTTACCCTGATCACCAGCCAGTGGCTGGACTTCTTTACACACAAAAACAAAACAAAACAAAATAATACAGTTTTAAGTAAAAACAAAGTAATGGCAGCTGCTTACACAGTGCAAAACGTGGCAGGCCAAGCCAAGAAGTGAATCAATCCTTTCACCAAAAATAAGATTGACTAAAGTTCAACTAGACCAAAATCAAGCTATGGAACTCAGCTAGCCTTGGTTCATTTATAATCCTCAAATGGCTAATAAACAGATAAACATTTTGAGAATCATATTCCAATATTATCTCATCTCACATAAATAATATGAAATTGGATCCAACAAATGACATTCAGCAAGTACATTTAAGATCAGCTTGGTAGGGTTCTTGGACAATCAATTTCACACTATCTTTAAATAAAGAATACGTTTCTTAAACCACTCATTAAAATATTTCAAACATAAAATATGAAATGGAAGGATATCAAAAAGAAGCATGCATATTGTGAAGATTTACAATCTGAAACATGCAAACCAGATTTTCTTCATAGAATGGATATTTACCTGCGATAGAGTTAGCTTTTGAATGATATTGCTATTTCCAATCCTCATTCCATGTAGATAAAGCCGCTTTTAGCTCTAACATCACATCCAATCAATCCTGGCAACATTGGTCAAAACCTGGAAATTGATAATGGTTGAGATAATCCAGAGTTGAAGCTAAAATAAAAATAAAAATGAAATTAACAAAATAATAGATTGGCTTATATTTCAAAATTTTGTTTTTTTTGATAAGTGGTTTGTATTTCAAAAAGTACACTGCAATGTATCCTGTAAATGGGCAAAAGGCAATTAGAAGACATATTATCATTATCATCAAAAAGTAAAATAAAGCAAAAAAAGTTGTTAGAAAGAGGAAAAATACTAGCTCCAGAAGTCATGTTTCCAGCCCAAAGGTCTCAATTACTCATGACTATGATGAAATTTGACTGTTGAGAGCAGCATCAGAGCTCCCAGTTTTAGTTAAAATCCACAATTTTTTTCATTCCAAAGCATCCAAAATTTATAAAATATTAACTGGAAGCAAGATGTATTCCCTTTCAGCATCTTGCTTTAGTGCACAAACCGATCAATGTATAAAGGATTGATGATCAGAAACTAAGTACAAACAATAGATTCAAAAAATCTTCAAATTTCTGCAAAAAGGGAAGAAGTAAAGAAAAAATTTATGTACTTTTTCAATTGCAAGTTGAAAAGCACATTAATTTGGAGTTGAGAATTTTCATAAGTGAGGAAACCATCACAAAAAGATGCCATTGTTACAACTTCAGATGTCCAAATGACTTTAACCATATGGTACATACTCTCTCTCTCTGATATGAATAAATAGGGAATTGACCAGAGAAAGATCATGAGATGAATTAGCGGCTACTTCTGCCAATCTAGTTAACACGTACTCCATTTAGAGAACCACGATACAATTTCCATTTGATTATTACATCTCAAGACAAGTGGTCAACTCATACATCTCCATTTGATTATTACATCTCAAGACAAGTCATCAACCTAAGTATTTTTTTCGATGCCATCACATAACAAAGTCGAAAACACTTCCAGAGGACTTAAAGTGCAGTAAAGGCCTAACAAAAGGTTCACCCCATCATTATAGAATGCTAGTCTATCAAAAAAAGAAAAAGAAAAAACATCATTATAGAATGCTAAGTTCTAGGATTTTCCCTAAACAAAATATATTCTTGCATAACTTGATCAGTGGCATGTAGTCATTTCCAAAGATCTTAATGGTCAATCACCAAAATTCAAACCCATTTTCCTGAAACATATGACAGTGTGCCACCTTTCAGGACTCTCTTCCATAACCCAGAGCAAAGGGGTGTTATCTTGACCACCATCTGCTTTATAATACTTCATACCAGTGACTGATTAACTTCTTTCTATTCAGATATTTCATTCCCACCTCTTTAGTGTGCATCCTTTCTTTTTCCTGTTTGATAATGTTTCACCAATAAAACAAAATAGAAGAGACTCCACAATTTTGGTCCATCACCAATTCCCTCCATCAGAAAGCAGTTCACAATAATCAATCCATCAGATGCAAAGGCATTTTTCCAAGACTTTATCTTCTTCAGCATTTTCCATTTTGCAGATGCTTGCAATCACATATAATCGCAAACCTTAAGGGATCACATTTCAATTCATAAAGCCTACCATTAGTAAGGGGTGCTTCTGCTTTTGCCATATTATCAAATTACAAAGGCTAAATCAATAGACCTCCATCATCATTCAGAAGACATTGCCAAATCCACTGAAAGGCATTTACACACCTTCCTAATTCTGCACCACATTTGAAATGATGTAACAGAGAACACAAAATTATAAATCTAAAACTACAAAGGTTACAATAAAAATCACATGCCAGTAACATAATATGGGTTTTAGCTTCCAACCCAGAGAACAGGAGTAATCACATCAAAATAAAACAGAATAAAATAACCAAAATGATGGTACTAAATGGAAACAATGGAAACAATGGAAACAAACTGCTACTTCTACACTGATTATAGATCAACCAGATGACTTAGACAAACATTACTGAGACAGTTGAAACATCTGTCCATAGACTCAAATGCAAAAGTTCAGAGTGATCAATGACATCAAACTGTTCGATCTGTCATTACATTTTGCAAAGAAAGTAAGAAACGGTGCCAAATGTAAAACAAACAAACAAACAATCAAACAAATGTAAGCAGTACTCTGCTTTTGACACACTTGAGAAGTTGGCTTTTTGTCAGTTATATACTTATATCAGATTGTTATCTTAGTTATTATACTACTCCCAAACCAGTAGGCTTGTAAACACAAAAGGTAAATAATGAACATTAAGACCTAAAAATGGGATAATTTCCTTCATTATTGGATCAGTCATTTAGACTCTAGAAGATTGCTACCTTCATCTGTCACAGCTTCAACATGGTTTTCATTATCAATCACAGTAAATGAGACATTTCCCATCCACAATACTGCAGAAAGCATGGCAAATACACTCTCTTGATCCTCTTTGCTGACATGAACAATATCCAGAGCTTCCTGAAAAAATGTAAAATTGAGTACATGCATGCTGCCCCTTCATCCATATGACAGAAAAAAAATAGATATAAAAATGATTGGAACTAGGTTTAGCCACGTTGAAGGGAAAAATACCAATAACAATGCGAAATTGCTCTAGCATCATCAACCCCATTAATTGAATAACAACTGCCTGTTTCCAAATACTTATACCATACACTCTTCAAATCTAATTTCTTGTGTTTCAAAAGATAGAAAATTAAAATGAAACTATGAAAAGGAATGTCTTATGACAAGCAAAACATAACAAGAGAATCTAAGACTATATTCAAATAGAAGACTATCTCAAGACAACTAACATGGCAAAAGTTTATATTCCTGCTCGGTTTAGAATAATATCCAGTACAAATTTGATATTTTCTTTCTATTGCATACAGGATGGTAAAATAAGGGTCTAGAAACTGATGGTGCAACATGTCATTCTTATTACAAAAGATCATCTCAGAATGTGCATTATTTTTTCTACAATGAAGGATGGAAGCTCCACATTGCACAATTTTGATATGAAGTTTTTGTTGCAATGGAGTGTTTTTAATTTGCAAATAATGGGAACTACAGAAAAAAATTCCTTCTGCTGTTTGGATGAAAAGAAATTTTGGAGCAAAAACAAAATCAAGCCTTAAGTTTAACTTCATCTACTTGGTTGCAAATGACATATTTTATATTATTTTTTTATAGGCAAACTGAACAAGTATTATTAACAGAAAAGCCTAAAGGGCAACCCCAAGGTATACACGGAGTATACAGGGGAAGACCAAGCCTATACAATAAAGAGGGCAGCAGACAACACCTACCACCCTAAATCCAGCCCTAAGAGAATGCACAAAAGAACGCTCCCCATTCACAACTAACCCAACCCAAGAGATAAGCGTACTAACAAAAGAGGTTTTCAATCTAGAAAGCGAAAAAACAGCATCTTCAAAAACTACTTCATTCCTCTCCTTCCAAATAGCCCAGATGAGACTGAGGGGGCCTGCCATCCAAAGCTTTCTAGCCCTCTTCCTAATAGGGAACCCAGCCCAGCTGGATAGCAGGTCCTTAAAAGAGTATGAACAGACCCAAGGAAGGCCTGGAATGGAGATAAGGCCTGCCCATAAATCCCAGACCAAAGTGCAGTGGACCAAGAGGTGGTCCAAATTCTCTCTAGCTTACTACACAAGAGGCAGCTCCAAGTAATACAGGAAACCTCTTTTCAGTTGCTCCATGGTTAGGATTTTCCTCACCAAACATATTTATATGGATTGGAGAATGCTGACAGCCACATTTCTGTTGAATTTCTAATCAGGGGAGGTGATCTATCGAGTGGGAAGAATTAAAGAGGTCACCTAGATAATGACAGAACTCAAGATGCCGCCTACCCAAGACATATTTTAACAATTTTGGTCTGTCCAATTAGCAATATCAACTCAACCCAGCACACCACAACATCAAATAATGAGAGGAATAGTACAAACATGAAAAACATGAGACATGAATATTAGTGTAACATGCAAAACTCCCAATAGGGTGTTTTAGTATCAGTATCCACAAAGGATGAGAATAGCGATAAACACAAATGTATCACTACTTAAATTTTACAAGAAATATAAGTCAAATTTTTTTTTATAGGTAAATATTAGTCAAATATCAGTCGATATTTTGACAAAAAGATCAGTAAAATGGAAATTATTCAAAATTCATGGAAATGTTTGGAAAAAACATCATAAAAGATTTGATGAAATAAGCAAAATACACATTTTGAATTTAAAATAAGTGCAATTAAAGGTATAATCAAGGATAATATTTATCAAATTCTTATGGAAAATATTATATTAACTTCCATTGATCTATTCATATTCATTTATTTTAAATATTAAAAGCTATTTTTATCAAAACATGTTTTATACATTTTAAATGAAAATTTTAATGGAGCTATATAAAATATTTTATTTGAGATTTAATTTTTAAAATTACTACAAATTTTCTTAGTATGATTTTTCAAACAATCTGTAGGGATTGTATATTTGCTCTATATTTTGTATATGTTCTTGTCTTATACCTATATAATTATTTCAGATATTTTCTCCAGTTCCTCTTTGATCATCCTTGGTATTTTGGAAGAATTTCTCATCCTTCCATTATATCTAAAATTGATATCAATGACTAGTTAGTCTTTTATAAAAGAGAAAAATGATAAGTGAGCATATAATAGGTGACTGTCAATATTATAGAAGAATAACAGAAAAATCAATAAAATAAGAGGTGCAAGTGGAGCACCCCTAAGAGCCAGTGGAGCTCCAGCACAGAGTTGATAAAATATATGATACGACCTCTCCTTCTGCACATTGGAATTACCTCTAGACTGTCTACAAAAAGATGCAATTAATAACCCATTATGAGAAAATCAAACTGATCAAACAATAGATACAGAGATATGTGACATGTATAGCGTATACAGAGCACAAAGATACGTAAAGAATTACCTTTCTCAAGTAAAACTGTATAGAATTATGGTCCATTTTGACAGGAAAAACAACACAATCAAAAAACTCAAGTCAGCTTTGGTTCAACAGCAAGGAAAATAGTAAATATGATTTAATGGTGGGACATCAATAACACAAAGGAACCTTACAGGTTTGAATATTGGCACCCGATATTTTCCCCAGCGCTTCACTGAAGTGAATCTCAATCAGCTTTCCCTGCAAAACGTCCACAGAGATTACCAATGCTACCACTGGTGAAAATCCTAAGCCACAAAATTTTATTTCTGAAAGAGTTTCTGGGGCCAATCTTCAATATAAAACTGTTAATATAAGAATAAATCAGGCTAATCAAAAAGAATAAGTAGCTTACAAAGCGACTTGAGTTGTCATTTCTCAATGTTTTTGCATTACCAAAGGCCTCCAAGATAGGATTTGTTTTCACATCTCACATTCTATTCCACTACTACTCACCAAGGCAGCCAAATATTGCATTGCTATCTTTATTGTCCCAGTCTTCCTGCTCCACTTTCACCACTGGAAGAACAAAAATATGCTCCTATCAAGGACTCATACAAAAGTTATACTAATCAAACTCGGCGTTCTCAACTTGAGATAACACCCAATTCTAAGACAGCAAAATTAGTATCTGTCTCTATAGATTTTATCAGAACTTATTGGCAACTCCCTAATCAACTGTATGTCTTCATGCTCTACATGATTTTATGTTAAGTCAAATGAAAGTTCAATTATTCTTCATGAAGAGGTGGCCAATATCAATAAACAATTTACAATCCTTCATGATTGGTTGTTGTTACAAATAAAAACTTCACAGATTCCACCACTATCCATAATGAATGTCAAGTTCAGGTGAGATTGCGCCTATATTATAAATAAAATCATAATGTCAAAAATGCAATATCAATTGCATGGCATAATGGCAGTTTACAGCAGGTTGCTAAACAATCCATAATTCTTCAATATCGGTTGATATGAAAGTTCAGCAAATCAGCCACTATCCCTTGAAACTGTCAATTTCAGGTGCAATTGTGCCTTTCTTGCCAGAAATTACTGAGGTCAAAAATGCGGCACAAATTGCATGACATAATGGCAGATTTCCACAAGCATTCGCAAATTAAAACAAGGAAGAGTTTATTTTTGAAAACTTTGACTGCTAGTATCCTCATTACTATTGCTCAAAAAAGCAACCTTAATGCATTTGAATCTTTAGTATATGAAAATAAACATATAATAGTTCTCAATTACTAACTTGTTTAAAACATGTTTATCAAAAACTTGCTTTAAATTCAGGTTGCAGTGCACCTCTTCTAAGATTTTCAGATATAAGTACTCCTATTGACAGATGATGGGCAGCCTATAAAAGAATTAATGTTTCAAATATATCCAAAAAATATAGTACATTACTAGGAGGAAAGAAAAAAACCTAAGGATCTATTCAGGAACGTTTTCTGGAAAATAACTGTATTTGATAACAGTTCTGAATTGTTTTGAGAAAAAATAATTATTTGGAAACTCAAATATAAATATCAATTTTCTCATGAGCACTCCAATCTTCAACTGTTTAAAAGATGTTTCACTTGATTTGATGATGACAGGCCAGTATAAAATTAAAAAATTAAAAAAAAAAAAGGATAACTGCGGACTAAAGACCAAATTCATAAGCGTATGAACAAAAACAACATCAGAAAACTCATTGGTTTTAAAGTAAACATTCTCCCACTCAGACAGCCAGGGAAGATAATTTAAAAGGCTGATATTGGTCTTGGGAAATTTTGTGAACAGAATGAAATGGAATGAAAAAAAAAAAAAAAAAAAGTGAATGACAACAGGAAACAAAATAAGCTCAAATCAGCAATTTTTTTTTGATAAGTTAGCTCAAATCAGCAATATTATACTGACCTGATAATGATAGATTGATTTACTTCATCTGGAAAACGAAAAAATAAGTAGAATTAGAGTTTAGAACACTAGAAACTCCAATCTCATAAACAAACTTTTCCTTTTTTTTTTTTTTTTTTGATAGGTATGAGAATAAATTAATAGCACAAAGGACGCGTCAGTATACAAAGTTGCACCACTGCAGAGAATAATCAATCTCATAAACAAAACCTAAACCACCTCGTATCATTTCGCGGATGGCCGTGTCAGCGATGGCATAGACATGTGGGCTCTCAATTGATTTACGCTTATATGCATCAATGTAATCATTTCCATACAACGGAACTTTCTTGAAGGGATTGATGGCAACAGCAGACTTGGCCCAGCTTCTTATCCACAACCAAGCATATAAGTACACGCCACCACAAAAATATTAGAGAAACTGACATTTCAGAAGCAATTAAAATTAGGTTTTGAAGAAAATAAACACTTATACAACTATATCTTTGATTATATCTATGTTGAATATTGTACAACACTGATGGCTCATTTAAGTAACTAAGTTGCATGAGGTCGCTTCACACCTACTGGTGATATCAGGGTTTGCAGGTAACAGGCTGTCAGCATTCACCTTTAAACCTAAAATTGAAAACTCCAGTGAAAATCCAAAAAGGTAAATAAATAGATCTAAATATAGAAATCAATCATCCAAGTTTGCATTAGGTTACTTACCTTTCCCTCAGACAGTGAAATAACAATCTCGGTTCCTGAAGAAGACAACATCTTGCCCAGCTCCCAGTTTCCATTTGGAAGTTGAAACCATGATTGAAGCTTCTGAAACAATAAACTTTTAACAAGTAGGTAATAAAATCAATAGATAGCTTCTAGTTATTTGGAAACCAAAAGATCATCACTTTCTATAATTCAGAAAAGGCATAATAATCATGAGTTAGAAGCATAAAAACAATAACAAAAATCACAGATAATGGAGCTCTAACTTGGTACCAACAGTCTGTTATCCTAAAGCTCAGGAGCACAAATAAAAACTCCACAAGAAGAAGCTCAAGGCACACCAGCAAACAGGAACCAGGTGAAAGACCTATATAGAGATAAAAAAAAACTAAAAAATGTATATTTTTTCTATGAATGACAAATCAACCATTGAAATCTTATGTGCCAATGAAAATAAATTTTACAATATGCGAAATGACGCACCCAGGACCAAAAGAGTTAAGAAAAAGATAATGCAGGTCCAGAGGTACCAAACATTGTTTCAATTGTTATGAATAGCAACTATTATTCAAATTTAGGACTGGCATTTGTGGAATATCATTTTACCATTATCACAATCATGAGATGTAAACAAAGCATTCAAATTTTTCAACCAAGATGTCTTTAGTTTGTAAAGGCTCTGTCCTAATGATGTTCAAACTTTTATATATATAGAGCTATAGAAATCTTTAAAACACGTAAATGAATGCCTCACTTGCATAGAACATGGCATTCTAATCACTAGAAAAGGAGCCTCAAAATTAACTTGTAAACATCTAATGGATGTTGTTAAATTTTCAAATTTTATATTAGGCAGAGGAACTTTTCCACATTTAGTGTTTAATCGCCTTCACTCATGTACAGATTCAGTGGAGGATTTTCAGTAAATTTCAAACCCAAGGTTTGAGCAACAATCTATATATGACAATGTTCTGATGCCAGTGGGGGCTAGAAGTTAGAGGGTCCAATAAGAGAAATCAAGAAAAGTTGATAACCACCTTGTATTGAAGGATCTAATAGAACTCAAGATAAACATATCCAAACTTCTTTAGAATCATTTAATTGTGAGGATGACTTCCCATGTCCACAATTCCCATGTTTTAAGGATGACACCAAGGATGTTCTTTTCCTCCATAAAACATTCTTAGCAGTGGTATATTTTCATGTTCAAACCTTCCATTCCATGAAAAGAAAATTCAGACATATGCATCACAGTATTCAAATAAAACAGATACCAAGTTCTCTTAATATATCTATATAATATCTTGAGGTAGATCTCTTAAAATTAGTTTATAGGACTGATCAAGGCGATACTCACTACTAATGGTACATGTACAGTGAAAATGAGTTGATATGACCTGTATGACCTTGAGAGCGGTCACATATCAATACAATAAATAGCAAGAGAAAGAAAAAATCTTGGTTGCGCAGAAAAATAAGAGATTGCACATCCCTTAGATGGCTACTCACATGCTTTTTTGCAATATCCAAATTGCAAGGTAAAAAGAGAAACATCTACAACCATTAAGCATGAATTTCAAAGGGTTCCACAGAAACCATTAAAAAACTATTCTAGAACTGTCATGAAAGATCACACACAATTTGGTAGGTGACTGACATACTTAGGCTCTGACACCTATTTGCAATTAATCTTCTCTCAAGTTATTCCAGAAAACAAGCACATGTGTCAAATACCAACAACACTGGAAGTATAACATAAATACATTTAAAAAATAAAAAAACCCCATCCTTCCCAAATCATACTTAACCACATCAGTTTGCATATGCAATGGCCACACTCAGAATTAGCTGACTTGGTGGGAACACATTCCATTACTCCCTAGAGTATCTTATCAAAAAAAAAAAATTACTCACTCAATTATCATAGTATCATCCATACAGCTATTACAAACATAAAACCTAATTCTTTCCACCCACAATATTAAAAGCCAGAGATCATTTTCTACAATAAGAATCAAAAGGCATTAGACCATGCATGCAATGAATCTAAGAAACTTATACTGAAGTTTATGGGTAATTTTCTACTTGCTTTACAAAAATAAGTAGAGATGAATCATTCTCACTACCAAATTAACCACTTTTTGTGTTTCTTACATCAATGGATTGCTCATTGTGAAGAAGGCAGATATGGACTTCCTCTATATAGTGCCAAAAGTGTTAAACGACTGGTGCCATAGGTTTCATATGCCACTTCATTTATTCACAACCCCCAAAACCCCCCTCCCGACTATGACAATATGCAATTTTCATGGGCTTTATAGCTCAAATTGATAAAAGGAAAGGAAGTGCCCAATACAAACTTGAATACCATACAACTGATTGTTTAATATAACACAGAGAACATTGTCATAAACAAATAAAATGGACAAGAAAAATGCAGATATTGAACCAGTCAAACAAGAATTATATTGGACTCTTGTACGAATGTTTTAAGGCAATAAGAAGAAATTTGGGACAATAAAGCAAAGTAAAATTATACTAAAGACTAAATACCTTCTTTGCAGCAAAGGATGTTGTGTCGCCCCACCTGAATTCAGATCGAGATGGTGCCGATGAATGCAAATGAGGAGCCACAAGACCCAAGTCTTCATCACTCACAAAAGGTCTTTCATCAGTGGCTATGGTTTTCCTATCATAGGGAGTATCACCATTAGCCTGATACATCTCTCCGGCACTATCCTCAATTCCCCCATCCACCTCACCACATAAATCACCATTTTCAGGAATACTATCACAGATCACATTACTATTGTCTGTATTTGCATCATCATATTGTCCAGAAACACCCGAAGCAGGTGAACCTGTAAACCTAAAATCAACAGGCAATGATTTGATGGACTGGAGGGAAGGTGGAGAGCGTGATTTGGAGGCAAAGCTCTTCGGCATTCTCTCTGAAGAGTCTTGGAATCCTGGTGAACTAGTCTTGGTGGATGCCATTTTATGATAAAAGATTTAGATCAAAAAGCCTCGCTTTTCTCTTCCAAAAGGTCTATCAAGCTTTAACAAGGCCCCACAAGGCAGCTTATCAGCTTAGCCTATTGGCGGGGACCATAATTTTCGATGCAGACTCTAGTGATCTTCAGTCTTCAGTCACTATTAAGCACTTCAACATCCAAAACCGTTGTAATCATCAAACATATCCTAAAAAATACAACTCCAATCCAAATCGATTCGGACAAAATACACTAAACACTTCAAATTTTAAGCACTCTACTGATCCAAACACAATGATGTCGAAACTGCAGGAAAATCTTCTGACTCCAAATCAGTTGATAACTCGCTTTGCCACTATCAGATCTTACCCTTAAGATAGAAAAACATAAAACAAACTAAATTTCAACCGATCTATCGCGAAATCCGATCCGTAATGCCAAACCTGAAGCAACAATGCTTTAGTAAAGAGTCATTTACCTTTCCGGAAATTGAGAATTTCAGGTAAATTCTTCGAAACTCCGGTCGATCTACACCGGAAAAGCCCTAAAAAACGGACAAGGATAGAAAATCAACCAGAAAAACGACGTGTAATGTGCGAGAGTCAGCTTAAACCCTAAACATCACGGAAGGTTTAAGAAGAAGAAAGAAGCTGGCCCAGCATCAGAAAGACGTCCAGCGGCCGAGGAAATGCCCAAAAAAACAAACAGAAAATCTCAAGAAGAGAAAACCCAACAGCAAAGTATGTCTAAGGTGTGAAATTAGGCTAAAACTCTAGAAATGACGAGAGGCTTACGAAGAAGAAAGAAGCCCCCCCAGCCGCCACTACGATGCTTGCTTGGAGTCCGAGAAAATGAGAGAAAAACAAACGGAAAGAGATAAAAATAATAATAATAATAATAATAAAATATCAGTGGAGTAGGGTCTGAGATGGCGCGAAAACCCTGGGAAGGAAGATATGTTTGTGGAGAGGGGTGAACGTGGGGGGGGGCTGGTGTGGTGTCGCTATGATGTTTGGTGCAAGAGAAAATGAGAGAAAATCAAATAGAAAATCCAAGGCGTGTGGAGACGAAGCAGCTTTTGCTTTCCTTTTTCGCTCTCCTTCACAGAATAAAAAAAAGGGAAGACTTTTTTCTTTTCTTTTCTTTTCTTTTTCCTTTTTTGCCCTTTCGTTCGAATATATTGTGAATTAAATTCTTGGCGCTGTTACTATCTTCGTTGTTCTCTCTACGTACCAAAATTTCAAATAATCCTTTTAAACGTTTAAGTATTTCGACCCAAATGACCATTCTACCCTTCTTTCATAAATATATATATATATATAATTTAAAGAATATTTACATTTAAAATTTAAAATATGAAAAATATTTTTCATTATTTTTTTAATGAAATTTATCTAATTATCTTTTTCTCTTCAAACAATAAATTGTTATTTTTTCATCATTATAACCCTAAAATCAATCATCTTCATCCCTTTTTCTTTCATTTTTTTATTTAAAAAAATAGTTTTTCTATAAATATTTAGTTATTCTATTATTTCTTATACTATTATTGCTTTATCAGAACGCTTTGGCCTATTATCAGAAATAATTTTTACTTACGCGATGCTTTTATCGCCTTATCAGAATGCTTTTATTTATACAAGTCGATTTACATGAAACGAATGGATCGCATGTTAAATAATTAATCATAAACTTTATTGCCTGGATGACATGTATTAACATATACATTATTTAATCATTTATGGTTTCTTGGTAGACAATTTATTAAGGTAATTTTCGTATTAGAGATAAAGTTCTCGCTTTTATTAATCAAGTAATACATTTTATATCCCGAGAGATTAACGAATTAAAATTTTATTCATAAACACAGATCTTAATAAATAAAATCACCATCTAATCTTATATAAAAACTCCGCTTCACAAAAGGAACGAAATCTTTTATAATCGAACCCATTTTTTTATATATATCGATAAATTATAAGTTTTAGCTAATAAAATTATTTTTTCATTTTAAAAAATGAAATTTATCTAATTATTAAAATAAAAAAAAAATAAAAAACAAGACGGCAACAAGCCAACAACCCATTAATTCCGAAATTTTTGACTTTGGAGAAGAAAGGAAGACAACCACCGTCAGGGGCAGTTCCGTAATTTCACAATCCAAACAGTTTTAAATTTTGGGTTTGACAAAGAGAGGGAAGCGAGAGAGAGAGGGAGTCTCAAGCGTACGTTGTCAGTTTGGACCATTTCAAATCTGGACCGTCCGATCGAAGGACGAGGTCTGGGATCGTGGTAGTCACGTGACGGAGAGAAGAATAACATGGCTGGCTGGCTGGCTGGCTTAGCTAGCACTAGCAGCAACCTTTTTGGAAAGCCGGCTAACGGACGACCGTTGGACGGAGTCGATTCAACGTTGCTTTTTTTAAAATAGGAGTTTTGACTCAGGTGTGTGGGGTCCCACCGTAACTTCCGTGGGCCCTCCACACAAAATCTACCCCCAACACCATTCAGACTCTGCCACGTCATCATTGTTTTTTTGAGTCATGTCCCAAAAAATAATCATTTAAGAAATAAAATTTCCCAAAATAATCATTTCCAAAAAAATATATATTCACAAATTAACACATAAATTAAAATAACGCTCATACTATCAGCACAAACTTCTACACGATTATGATTTTTAAAAAATTAAGTTTAAAATCGTAGCTTATTAATTACACTGCACTACTTGAGCTTTTTTTTTTGAATCTTTACTAAATTTGTATTTTTTTTAAGTGTACTAATTCATCAAAACCTTAGTTAATGATTACGGTTTTAATTTTTTTTTAAATTAAAACCTAAGCACTGCTTACGATTTTAATTTTTTTTAACTTAAAAACCATTTGCTAACTACACACAAGACTAATTTTGACTTTATTTTTTCAAATCTTTTACTAAATCAAGGTTTTTTTTTTTTAATCAGACATTATAAGACAAAACTCAAAATAATTTATGTTTCAAAATAATATATAAATTAGTTTTTTCTTGCAATATTACCGAAATCGTAGTTGATGATTACGTTTTAAATTTTTTCATGAAATTAAAATTGTAAAACTATAGTTTTAGACTAAAAGTTAAAACGTGACTACGGTTTTTAAAAAAATATATATTTAAATTAATCATTAATTATGATTTAACTTTTGAAAATTTTAAAACTATAGTTAGTAATCAATGATTAAGGTTTTATGTAGGTGGAAAAAAAAAGACTAATTTGAATATTATTTTAAAATATTAATTATTTTGGGATTTTTTTTTTCTCAAAATATTAGTTTTTAATAGAAATATTATACTGTATAATTTTTAATACGAATCATCATGGGGTATCATGGTTTAATGACTCAACATAATTTAATATATTATTACTCTTTTAAAAATTCACTCGTAACGTTTTATTAAATAAATTTTATGTTTTTGAAAACACATCATTAATTTTCCTTAAAGACAAATAATAATTTATTCATTTCTTTATTACTATGTGAAATAAAATTAATCAATTATTTTCAATAATAATTTTCTATCTTCCAAAACAGTAATAACAAATATTGGCAAGTAATAATTGCTATTATTTTTATTTTTAATAATAAAAATAATAGTGATTTACAAAATGTTTTAGTTGTTTAATGAATATTTTGAAAGACAAATAACGATACATAAAAACAAATTTATAAAGTATTTTAAAATATTAAAAACATATTGCCCGATAGATTCTTGTTTTACAAAATATTGTAAAGCAAAATTTTATTTTAAAATTGTTTCCAAAAATAATTACTAAACAGACTTTAAATGGGTATTATAAATATTAAGTTATTTCAAATTGAAAATTTTTTGAATTAAAATTAATAAAATCAATATTAATTTATTATTGAATTCATGAAATGTTGTTAAAGCAAATCTGAAATGTCTTTCTACAAATCATTTTTATATTAGCTATTTATTGTTAAAAAAAATTGAAATAAATAAATAAATAAATAAAGAGGCTTTTAACAAAACATTTCCACAAAATATTAATTATAAAAGTATTTAAAATTTATGGCCTAATTTATACTCACGTATAACTAATTTCAATGAAAATTATATAATTTATTTTTATTTTTTTTTTAAGAATACAATTATTCTGTTTCAAAAAAAAAAAGAATATACCTTTTAATATTCTTCTGTTATTTTAAAGAATTTTCTTTAAAAAATACAAATGATGATGTTAATATAGAAATTATCTTAAAATATTAAAAATAAGTTAAAATATACTTTTTAGGCTACCATTAAATAACTTTAAAAACTGTTTTTGGAATTTGTTAACAAATCTTATGTTAAGGTACTCACAATCACAACAAATATTTTAAAAAAATGTTTATTTTTCAAAGAAAAAGTAAAAGGAACATATATTTGAGTTATATTTTATTTTTTGTGATTTATTAATCTTGTTGCGGTATTAGATTTTGTATCAGCTGCCTTTATAATCGCTGCAATATTTTATTTCATACATGACGATTCGAACTAATAAACATATTTCATCAAAAGTTATAATAAATCAAATTACGTTTTAAGATAATATGATTGTAGTCATACGTATTATACTACGCTATTGTTGACTTTAACGTTTAGTGTTATTTTCACTTCAAAGATGTCATTGCTTTTAAATTTTAACAACTTATCAAATTTTAAAAAAGTTTACAATAATTAAAAATAAAAATATCTTGGCCAAAGAACATTCAATTATTGAAAGTGATAATAACTTATTTACGATTTAATTCTATCCCGACCTGCGCTTATTTTTTCAATTCTCAAACTCGTCTCTGCATTTAAAACGATATGAAAATTTCAAACTCGCCTGCTTATATTCTGCTGATTGCTTTTAGTTTAAAATTTTTAGTATTCATGTTTTTATTTTTTTATTATATTAAAATTAATATATTTCATAAAAAATAAAAATATTATGAATTTTTATAATTATTTATTAAAATATTATTATTATTATTATTATTATTTATATTGAAAGATAAAATAAAATAACAAAAATATTTTTAAAATATAATCATATGATTTTGTTAATACTGACCCGCCTAAATTGCCTCGACTCGGTAAAATAAACCCAAACCTCGTTAAAACTCCACCATACTGAACTAAGTTCGCCCCATTAAGAGCCAGACTATGCTGATAATCAAATAATCCCGCCTTTGGCTTATTATCCTTACTGCACTCCAACGTTAAAAAACAAACAACTTAATACGACTTTTAAATTATATTCAGCATTAAGTAAAAAAACAAATGCCACCTAAATTAGTCATTATAGCTTTATCAAATTTTATAAGCTTTCTGAAATGATTTATTATATTATTAATCTGTATAATATTTCATCTTATACGACTTTTAATAAATTTATATATGTGTTTTAATCAATATATTAATAATTTAAATCAATAATTTATTTATTTTTTTTTTTTTAAGTAAAAGGGGACAAATTTGGGGATGAAATGTCACTTTCAAGTCAAAAAATTCAAAGAAAGGACGAGAAATTGGCCCCTAGATACCGGTACTTACGCCATATATCTTCACATTTATGCTTTAATCATGGCACCATAAAGTTTCTACAATAAAGTGGGGACGCCCTTATTCCCGGATTTTTGGTCATCTACATATTTTCTTCCAATCTTTGAAAATTATATTATTTGGACTGTTGACTAATCCAATATCAATTACACAAAATTAATTAATCGAGACAAGGAACAAAAAATCGTTAATATCGGTTGATGTATCGGATATCGGCCGGTACCGATATGATATTACGAAATGATAATCGATTGTCTAAAAATCGGTATAATATTGAGAAAATTACCGATATTTCCGTAAATATCGGGAAAACGCCGATATTTCAATAAACATCGGCAACGCATTTCACGCCAAAGGCACGGTAGCCAATTTACGGCAAAAATATCAAAAAATAAATATCAGGTTTTAACATCTCGACTAAAGAATATAAATTGGCTAGAGTACGTTATTTCGCTTATCGAACGATCCAGATTTCATCCGTTTTTAAAAGATTAAACGCCGTTATTTTGGTCATCTAGCGATTTTCTCTTCCAATCTTTGAAAATTATGGCTATTTGGAGCGTTGATTTCAATCCAATATCAATTACACAAAATTAATTAATCGAGACACGAACAAAAACTTAATATCTGGCCGATATATCTGGAGCATCTACGCAGACTGATACGATATCAGAAACGGCTAATGATTGGTCTAAAATCTGGTATAATATCGAAAATTATCGATATTTCAGCGAAATATAAAATATCGAGCATTTCAATAAATATCGGTAATTATAATATTCTTGAGCGTCGACTAATCAAATATCAATTACACAAAATAATTAATCGGCAAAATAACAAAAATCGCGTAATATCAATCGATATATTGGATATCAGCGCACTGACATACAATATTATGAAACGATGTTCGATTAGTCTACAAATCTATACAATATCGGAAAAATTACTGATATTTCGATGAAATATAAAAAAATATCGATATTTCGTCGAATATCGAGAATGTACCTCACACACGCATTGGGCTGTAATTTATGGAAAAATATTGGAAATATCGGTGATATTTTCAAAATATCGGTCGTGCCTTTAACATCTTGACCAGTAATATGACGGCCTAGATTTGTTTCTACTTTGATCAAACGGTCCAGATTTCATTCATTTTTAAACAAAGATCCAATCCGCTGATTTTAAATTCAAGTTTGATCTAATCTGGCTAGACGATTTCCAACATATATACGATTTATCTAACGATCTGATTTCAACTAAAATCAAATCAAAATGTTATAATTAATCATTTGATTTGGGGAATTTGAATATTTTGAACATATCATCATCGTCCCATCCAATCGTCCCCAATTCTAACTATTTTTCTTCGCTTACTCATCCCAATACTTTAAATATTATTTGTATTCCAATATTATCCCCACAACAAATCGAACGTTTTTACATCGATGCATCATCTTAATTAAACATTATCAGAATTAATTCCTCGGAGCAAATTATAATAAATATTATATTCAATAAGTGTATATTTACTTATTTGTGTATTTTTTATAGTTTAACAAAGTATTTCCATGAATTTCAAAGTATTTTTATTAATTTTCGCTTTATAGATATTTTTGTCAAAATATCCACCGATATTTTATCGATATTTCCAATATATCAATAAAATCAAAGATCGACATATCCACGACACGATATTTGATCATTTATGAGATGGTTCTGTGATCTCCTATACCTTAATCCGCTAAGTCAAGTCAGCCTGAGCACGCATCTATGTTACGACGATAGCTTTATCACATCGTTACCCATCCCGATCAGATAAGTGATTACAAAGTCTCTTCCCACTGTATTTGCGATTAATCCGAATCAGACATGAAAGATATTTCGCGTGTTTGCATTAGCCCGCTTCGACAAAAAAAAAAAAAAAAAAAAATCAATTACACAAAACCGAATCTCATTTTCCAAAATAATAATATACTTTAAAATGTTATGGAGAAAATAAGAAAGAAGAAAAATACAAAAAAAAAAAGATGTCAATCAGAATTTTTTTTTTTTTTAAATCCATTTCAATTAATTTAACCAATTCATATAAAGATTCAATGATTCAAAAGAGACTAACGTATAACTAATCTTAATTATATTTACTTTTTAGTTTTTTCTGGCACAATTAAACATTAAAAACCTATTATTTTTTCTATCTTTGGTTCTTGAAAATTTTTAAAAAATTTAAATCATAAAAGATATAAAAAAAAAAAATCGGGTCGGCGAGTTTTTTTTTTTTTTTTTTTTTAAATTTAAAATCAATTTCAATTAATTTAACTGATTCGTATAAAGATTCAATGATTTCAAAAGAGACTAACGTATAACTAATATTAATTATATTTACGTTTTAGTTTTTCTGGCATAATTAAACATTAAAAACCTTCTTCTTCTTTTTTTTTATTTTTTTACTATTTTGGTTCTCAAAATTAAAAAAAAAAAATTCAATGATTTATTTTATTTGATATTTCAAATTCATTTATTTATTTTGACTAAATAGATTAAACTGTTTATAAATATACAAAATTTAATTAAATATGATTTTCTTCTAAATTTTCTAGCACCGTGTTATTTAATATTTTTTCTTTAGCATTTGATTCCTGCAAAGTCTTCATTCGTACGATATTTTATACTTTAAATTATTTATAAAATCAAGTAAGAGAATCTGCAGAACTAAAAAAAACTCATATAATCCGACATTATGTTTTTAATTCTTACGAAGAATTTTAATTAAAACACTTTAATTTTTTATATTGCCGAAATCGCTCGCTTGTATTTTGTATGTTACTGTGAAATTAAAATCACTAACTAATCATATAATGGAATTTAGCTTATGATTATGGTTTTGTTTTGTTGTATTTTAGAGACAGTTTTGATCAAAATTTGACTAATTTATTGTTGGATGATTGGGCATTGACTAAACATTTATTGTATTAAATTGTTCTTACTATGTTAGGTAAATAAAAATTATGAGAGTTTTGTTTTTTTATCTTCGTTTTTAAACACATAATTATTATTCCTGTAAAATAAGAAGAAAAACAAGAAATAAGAAAATAAAATTAATTAATATTTTATAAAACTTAATTATACTACTGTTTTTCTTTTAAAGGTGATTGCTAGGTTTGTAGTTGAAGCTAAAAACACATGGGTCCAAAAGCACGTGGGGAAATTATTTTGTTATTTTATAAAATTAAATTTGTATAATATACTAAATGTATTTTTAAAATTCATAACTTCTAACTTCTAACTAAAGCTAAGAATCTGTCTTTTTTTTTTCTCAAAAAAAAACTACACTAATTTTTTTCAAACTTCTAATCAAAGTTAAAAAAATAAAAAATAAAAATCGAAAACACGGTCGCGACAGAGCCGACAGAGATAAAAATAATAACTCGATCCTGGATCGTTTATACCGATAATTAAATCGACGTAAATTTCTCGCTTACGCAAAATAATACAAATGGGTTAAGAAAAGAAACAAATAAATAAACGAAATTCTCGTTTTTCAATATTATATCAAATCTATAAAATACAACATACTGCCATTTACAGCACTGGGGTTAAAATTAGTAAATTCCGAGTAAATTTAAAATCATACGTATAAATCCTAAAAACTCAAACAGATAAATCATAAAAATCATAACGTATAAATTTAAAACTCCTAACGTATAAACTTATTGGGTTGTGATTAAATAAATAACTAATAATAATAAAAATAATAATCGAATCCAGCTTCCTATCTCGCGAGCCAGATATTTGCGCTTACTCTTGCGCCCATCACGTAGCTCTTCAAATCAATCATGTACATTTCTATTTTGTATTATATATATATATATATATATATATATATATATATATATATATATATATATATATATATATATTATATAGTAGCATGTGATGTTGTATTAAAATTTAATTGGTAGACTTTGGAGAGTACGAAGACAAGAAAAACTTCAAATAAACACATGACCCCACAAAAATCATTAGAGACCAACTCAAAATCACTGGATTTTATTTTATTTTTTAAGAAACAGAAAATAATAAAAAATAATTCTTATTATCCTTATAGTCAACAAAACTAATCTTCACTTCCATTATATGTTTTTTTTTTTTAATGTGTCTGATTTTTCATTTTGAAAATGAAGAATGGTTGGGTGAGATTTCTATTTTCTTTATTTTATATGATAGAATTTATTTTTTTAAAATAAAATAAATTTATGTTTAAAATTTATTTTGAATAATAGTTCTATAAGATATATCTGACAACTGTTTTATATATGTACATTGTTTTATAGAAATGTTTGTTTGGAAACCTAAAATATTTTTAACCTATTCTATATTTTAATAATAATTTTTCTATTTGTACGACTATTTTATAAAAAAATTTTAAATAAATCCATAAAAACAACATAAAACCATCATTTTTGAAAAAACACCTTATTTTCTATTTTCTATTTTTAAGAAAAAAAATGAATTCAATTTTTTTACTTAATAAAACATATTCGACAAGATTTGGATTTTATCTATTTTTTCAGACAAGGTCTTCTATAGGTGTTTGTTTTGTAATGCTCTTATTACATATTTATCTGGCCATCACATGTTTCTTTAATGCTTATTACGACGCTTTATTCAGATATACCAGTTACAAGAAATGCATTTCCGATCAATCAAATATATTAAATTATTGGCCATCAAATAATAAGAATCAAATCGTATATTCTAATCACTATATTATCAAATTTATAGGCTTTTTACTGATTTATTATGTTATTAATCTAAATATTATTTCGTTTAGTATGATTTTTAGCTATTTGTATCTTGAATTTATCGACATATTGCAAGTTTAAATCAATAATATTATTTTTCCTTTCAAAAAAATAGAAAAAGAAAAGAAAAGTGGTATTTGATTTCTTTTCTTTTGAAGAAAAGAAAAGGAAATTTGGCGAAAGCGTGATAACCAAAGATTTGCGCTTCAAATAATAGCGCGGGCACGCCAAGACATGCCTCAAACGCTGGATGAAAATGCAGCCCAAAGATTGGGCGACAGTCCTAATGATATCCTCAAAGACAGTGCCCAAAACGAGGTCCAACTCTCACTTTAAAAGACTCAGCCCATGAGTCGACAGAAAAACACCCAATCTCCACCAATCAGGCATATGATATTTCCAATGACGGCCACCACCATTCCTTATTAATCTGGCACGATAAGGCAAAATCTCCCATCAATGAGATATATCGATCATCCTCCAACAAGGAAACATAATATTTGTATCATTACTATCCAACTGGTGAAAGTCAGCCACGATCATCTATTATAAATACTCGTAATTCAATTCATCAAATGAAGGCACGCAAACATGATAGAAAATTCATCCCCTAAGGAAGATATATTCTCTTCTCGAAAGAATCGACCAGACGGAGAGGTGAACTACGAAATTTCACCGTATCATTTTTTGCTTGCAGAGGAGTCCGACAGACGGAGTCAACTGACGGCCCAAATCCGCTAATGCCACCAGCCTCCCATTAAAAACATCATCACCAAATAAATCCATTTTTTTTTTTGAGTAGAAGACAATTTTTAAACTGTAAAACCATATTTGATATGATAAGAAGTCACCCCACCAGTGGACCTAACCAAGAAGTTCCGCTATTTATTTAAGCAATGGCCATTTATACCTGAGCTACAGTTATTTTTATTTATTGATTAAATCTTTTAGTTAAAGTCTTTGCAGTTATTTTAATGGAGCATTATTTTATTTAGTTAGTGGAGTCAATAGCATATCTTATTTCGTTAGCGGGCCTAGAAATGCGTATGTCATGCTTGCATGTTTAAATTTGGTTCTTGTATTTAAATCATTGGAATGAATTAATGAAGAGTAGAGTTTTTGCACCAAAATTTATTCTCTGCATTTATAATTTCTCTTTAGGTTTTATCACCTAGTATCAAAGACAAAATGTCTAAAAAGAAACGGTCAAGCACTCGAAAGTACAATCGCCACGACATACAATCCAACGTCCACAACATCCAAAAAGAAATTGCCAAGATGTTCATGGAGTTTCAGAGACTGTTCAAATCGATTCAATCCATGAGGCAACCCTTTCCCGTGTAACTCTCTAGTAGTGTTCTAACTCCGCCATCGCTTAAGCCATGACGAGGATCGGACGTGCTGCAGCCAGGCTAAAGAAAGAATCGCTGGAATTTCCTGGGTTTAATGGAGAAAACCCGTCAATGGTCAGATCGCATTAAGCACTTTTTACACTCAAGATGTGCCTGATGACGAGAAAGTGACCATGGTAGCCTTCAACATGGAGGGGAAGGCCCATAGATGGTTGCAATGGTTGATGAAGCGGTATCAACGACAAAACAGAGAAGGAATCGATTATAGTCTCGTATGAGCTGGTACGATTTGGTCCTCTCGTGGGGATCAACTTCAACGAGGCATTAAAAATGCTCTGACAAAGTGGTTCCTTGGTTTTTAGGAGGGTTGCAACCTAAGTTTGCAGAAGCGGTAAGTATGTTTGACCCCAATCTGATCATTGAAGTTAGACTGCACGAAAGACGAGCAACTACAGAGGCTTGTGGATGATCGCTAAGGCTACTACGAGTGAGACATTCGGAGTTTACCCCAAGCTTACCCCCACAAGCCGTAAGACCTGGGATGAGATGCAGATGGCTTCTCCCATGGGTTATGCTTTAATTTCAATGACAAATTCACATACCGACATATGCAAGCAACCAACTATCGATGATCAAATCGGTCAAGAGAACAACGAGGTTGAACCACCTAAAACGATGAGAGTTTTTGCCCATTGAGGATGTTACTTGGGAGAATGGTTTCCAAGCCTCAATCTCGAGGACAAGATCGTTCCCCCAAGGGAAGGTGATAATAAGAAGCTGCCCCAATTAGTGGGACCCAATCAAGAAAGTCAAAGACATCATCAATTAATGTCTATTTATAAGGAGTTACTAGTTATTTTTATTTATTGATTAAATCTTTTAGTTAAATTCTTTGCAGTTATTTTAATTAGTTAGTGAAGTCAACATTATTTTATTTAGTTAGTGAAGTCAATAGCATTTATCTTATTTTGTTAGTGGGCCTAAAAATGGTCTGTCATGCTTGCACATTTAAATTTGGTTCTGGTAATTTAAATCATTGGAATGAATTAATATAGGGATTTTTCCATCAAAATTATTATCTCAAATATTTATAATTTCTCTTAGGTTCCATCATGATAAATGTCAGATTTTTTCTTAAGAGAAAAATAATTTTGTTTATTCAAACTATTAATACATCAATAGAAACATAGAATCAAAATATAATCAAAATTGCTAAAAACCATAAAGAATGAAACACCATCCAAGTTAATAATATAACGACTACCAGTTCATACATTCGATAAATGAGTCTACACATTCGATATATTATTATCAGCGACTAGAATACCTACGATTTCTATAATATATCGACGATAATCGATTCGATTTTTATCACGCCGATATACTTTGGTCGTCCGACCGCTCCCACACAACAAACGCCGTGACCACGACACTGATAAACAAACGTCGCACTAAGACGATAACAACCTTTCACACGCCTCACACTTGGGGATTTACGACTAAAACATCAAAAACAATCTAACACCTAAATTTTGGTGGAATAACCATTTGCCGATTCGGCGCCAAGAACGACAAAAATCACCCCTCACTGGGCTTGGAAGGAAAATAGATCGACAGATAAAAAGTCAAGTTAAACGGTATTTAAGTAATGCTTGTTTCACCGATTTCTAATAAATGTTAGATTGATAACAATATATTGTAATTTTTTTAGTACATTACTTTTTAGGATAAATTTAAGATGTCTTTGAATTTTTTTAATGGAGGGGTATTAAATTGAAATTGTACTTAAGTCATTAAGTTAAAACATATCATTTAATTACTACTTTAAACATTAAGATTATTAAATAAAATGATTTAAAATAATTAAATTATAACTATGGCAAAAGAGGTTGAGTCATAATGTGATAAAATTCTTATGGGTTTCTTTTACGAAAGAAACACACTTTGAATAGATCTCCCTTCATTCATTTAATTGTAAGTTTTTAAACAAAAAATAATATAACAGAATAATAAAAAACATGGATACGTGCATGTGCTTGTGTCTAATGCTTTCCTAATTATGCTCTACTAATTAATCATCTAAATATAAAAGGATAGATTTTAACAATTAATAAGAGATAAAAATAAAACTATTAAAATTCTAAATAATAGTCCTCCACATCTCATAAAGGTAATTTCTCTCTCATAGACGACACCTTTAGTCATCAACGTGGTTGATTCCTGTCATCACCCTCCCTCTTAAAGTGAAACCTTGTCCTCACAGCCATGCTTGGAATCAACTGCAAGGGATGCCCTTTCCCTGGTTCTATAATTCAGCTTCACTTCCTCAATCCTGCCAATACTGAGGTCGATCACACAATCGCTTCTATATGTGAATAACCTGCTAATTAGCGCAAAGGCCATAGGCTTTTGTAATTGAAGGAAAGGCCATAGGCTTTCCGCCTTTGCATTTCATCCCATGCCAGCCTCTTGATGGCTAAAATAGAATATCACTCTTAGGTTATCTAATCGGAGAGAGGTGGATGTGATTTTTATTCTTCGTGACTTGACTATCTCTTCATAAGTGCCGCTGAACACATCTTTCAGCTGATCGAGGCCTGAAGATCTCACGCTCTGCTATTCCTATCACAATCCGCCAACACGGATACCCCAAAATCCGGGGGTCCGTTGATCAACCATCAACCCTCGGAAAACCTGTGGATATTGCATAACCCGATACCACATCGTGTGTCCAATTCACAGGGATCCATCATTTCATATGATCGGACAAAGCCCCCTTCGTGTTAGGAGCTCTTTCAAAAACCATATTGCATAATGTACAGCTCACAGAAAACAATGACTGGAAAATCAAGTAGGGTTCGCCTAGGTGAATCCTTCTTTCTTTTCTCCTCGGTAGGCGAGGCAAAACTCACCTACAAGATCGCCTCGAGTTCACTGGTTGGCAAAGCCCACCACTAGGGATAAAGTGGTTTAAAATCTGCATGAATTTCACACACAAATCCCATAAGAGTTTTGAGTTCAACTCTTAACATATTATTACATGCCAATATTCATTTGTTACAAAAATAAATGTTACAAAACAATTACAAAAGTAAATATAAATCCCCAATCCGGATTTCTTTACCATTGCGGCCCTGGATGAGAACCGTCCACTGACGTTTGTCCCACACCTGAAATGTTATCCCGTATAGGGTGAGCCACGCCGCGAGAGCAACCCTACAGCGCGTATTCATCTAAGGTGATATGCAACGGTTATACTTTAATAATTTTCACATTCACATCACAATTTCAAGCAAGATATGCAATCTTAGTTGACTCTACAAGTAGATGCCATGAAATGAGATGAGACTCCTCTCATGCACTCCTGCACCCAGTCTTTATCGACTTATCATGTTCTAGCCTCTACCGATCCCATCATAATAGCCTTATTTCAATCTCACATACAATGCAACGATAATGTGTGATAAAATCATCTATTTATGATTATATCCGTCGATCATTTAAAAATCTATCGGTTTATAAACCAAAAGCTTTTTATAAACATTGATAAACGAGGTGTTAGACCTGAAGCCTACTAAGGCCAGCCGCCTCGGCCCAGCTTCAGATTAGATTACGCCTGATCAACTTCTGGTTATCATAACTCCTTCAACCGAACTCCGTTTCGGTGTTCTGACTCTATGGAGCCCACGAGTCAAGAATACATTGACAGCCTTGAGAGGATATTGGTGTCAGACTGAGGTGTCAGACCGAGTTTACTGAGGTCCGCCAGTCAATACCACCACAGTGTGACGACGATGACCTCCAACTTCTCGGAAGGTCATAACCTCTTCGTCAACTCCGAGGCCTGTAGTGCTCGACTGGTGGAAAGAGCACTGAGTCAAGAATTCATTCATGCCGAGGAGGATAGAATATGTCAGATCGAGGTGTCGTAATCGAGTTTAACGCAGGTCAGGTCAGCCGTCTCACTACCACCGGCCGGGTGTGACTACATATAACCTCTAACTTCGGAAGGTCATAACTCCTTCGTCCGAACTTCGATTCGAGTGTTCTTAGACTCTATGGAAAGCTCATTGAGTCAAGAATTCATTCATATGCTTGAGGAGGATAGAATAGGTCAGACCGAGGTGTCAGATCAAGTTCTAAGTCAAGTCATTCGATCAGGAGTCAACGGTTACTCATTGTGACCTTGACTTGAAGGAAGGGCACTTACTCAGCCGTCAGAACTCAGTTTCGAGGTGTTCTTGGACTCTAATAAATCCATTGAGTCAAGGAAGAAATCATATATATATATATACTTATATATATATATATATATATATGCTTATACTTATATATATATATATATATATATATATATATATATCTTGTTGGTAGAACTCATATTAAACTCAGAAAGAATCAATCCTAACCAAAAAAGAACTACTAGTACACACGAATAATATTGTTCTTTAATGGCTTTGGAGTAGGAGTGACGGAGGAAAAGCCAGCTGGGGATTGAGATTCCAAGGATTGGAATCAAAGTGCAAGATTTTTGGGTTTTGTTCTCTGAAACATTCCTCGTTTCATGTTTTTGTGTTTGTTCTCGACTCTATTCTTATTTCAAGTATTTTGGTAATTTTTACCGAGTAAATATGAAATAAGTACATGAATAATTATATGAATGAGTATGTGAATGAGTATATGAAATGAGTACATAGATTGAGAGTATATCTTTGAAAAGGCGATCTGAAGTGAATATGGAATTGAAATGTGGTATTTGAAAGCAAGAATGAATTGAATGATATCACGAATGAGCATCGACGGGATGCAATCGGTGTCGATCACGAAGGCACCGAGGTGTCGATGTCTGCGGGGGATGCCTTCAATCGGCATCCGTCCTTGATGGCGTATGGCATTGAAGAAATGTCCCGCGGTGGGATGCACCAATAGGCGCATCGTCATGATGGTATGGCATTTAATTGATACCACGTATCGAGGTGCGCAAGCGGCATCCGCCGTGATGGGAGGCCGGGTGTTAAATGTGTAGCGCGTTAGAATGATAATAAGGGGCGGGATTCATCAGCGAATCGTCGAAATGTGAATTAAAAATTACGAATGATAACAAGAAGTAGGGATTCATTAAGCGGAACGTCGAAACGTCAATTAAACCAAAGTCGGGTGGAAATAGCCCGACATTGGCGAGTATAAATGGGATTTCTATGTATATGCTTAAATCTCATAAATTGAATTGTAGAAATGAATTTATTTGCATTAAATTGTTTGATGTGATTTGGTAAATGATTTAGAAATTTAAAGCATGTGAAAATAAATAGCATGAGTATATGTTGAATTAATAGGCATGGTTTAATGTTAAATGCATGCTAAAATGCATTAAATATTTGAAATAGGCTGCCATAGAACCACTAAGCATGAAAATGCTTAGATAGTTTTTGACATCTGTCGCCAAGTTCGGAGGTAGACAGAGAAGGAGACAAGATCGTGCGTAGCGAGTCATAGAGAGAATCTGACGTATAAGTATATACTCAGTCATTTTGCATATCATCCTCTTTTGAACAAGAGTGGTATTTTTGTAAACAAAAAGGGTTAAACCACGAACCTTGATTTTGTATATCATTTTGAAAGAGGGCATAGAATGTCTTTCTTTGTAAATGTATTTTGTTAATGTTTATGGAAACTACCGAAATTGCTTTGAAATTTATAAATGATTGTGGCGCCACACAGTGGCTTAACCATGACTAAGCAAAATTAATTAAATGTTTAATAAGATAAATAAACGTCGGAGTAAAGCGGACTCCGGGATTCGGATTACGTATTCGGGTTGAGCACAGGATTCGGTGTGACACTTTTGAAAAAAAGCAATAAAATGTAAAATAAAAAAGAATTAAATAAGTCCACAGGAGTTCGGTTCGAGGATCAAAAGCTGCATTAGTGGTCGAAATTTTGGGCTCGGGGTCGCTACGAACTTCTGTTAGATTTCGCTCAATGATGCCACTTGAGCCACGCTCATGATCTAGTGAGGTGATTGATTTTAATCATGCACTCACACCCATGTAATGCGATGTTTCTTGTGCATAATACAATGTGATGCATCATTGCATGTCTATGTTATGCCACATATGTGATGAATGTCATATGGAACAATTTATCTCATGCATTTAGCCATACATCATGGACAATTATATTATATGCATATAATTTTCAATTAAACACTCATGACAATGTTAATACATTTAGAACACATATATTAACAGTTCATCAAACCACAAGAAACAAGCAAGCTATCACATATCAAGCCCAACCATCAAACATGTTATTACAAAATCAAGTAATAACAACTTTAGCCCTCAAGGCCTATTGTGGCATATATAATGCCCACAAAAACAGCTATACAAGTAGTCCAGGACCGACTCTTGATCTAGCCACAAAAGTCCCCCAACAACCTGCAGCAGGACTTCTCAGGTTCGTTTAGGCGAACAATTGCTCGCTTAGGAGGACCAGTGCCGCACAAAACCTACTCTCAAGTTCGCATGGGTGAACCCCTTCTTCTCCTAGGCGAAGAGCCAAACTTCCTAGAGAAGATACATACCTTTGCCCAGGCGAAGCTCTGTTCGCCTAGGTGAAGAACATCGAGCTGGAACTCGAAACTCCCATTTTTCTGCCTAAAAAATGAAGAATAAACCAAGGTAGGAAGAATCCCTACCTCTTGATGCGTAATAGCATAGGTGGGAAGCCTCCCTAGCCCGAAATCTCCTCCTTTGGATCTTCAGTGAAACCCCTCCTTTCTGGTATGTACACGTAGCCCTCGTTGAGTAGATAAACTTTCACTCTTGGCTCGATGAATTCCGACCGACGGAACTCCGAGGATCGAAGAGAGAAGCTTGGATGCTCTCTTCCTCTCCTCTCTCTCTCTCACGTAAAAAGAAAAATAGGAAAAGGAGAATGAGATCTTTTCCTTTTGTTCCCCGAAGCCCCTCACTTAAGTTTAAGTGGGTGGTGGCTCACGTTGCGCCACATGTTGCGGTAGTCGGGTATTAAGTTTATGTCGAATGATTTATTTCATCCGGTTTAAGTTCATTTATTTTAAATGAATTTTCTTAATTATTTTCACTTTCGAGATTTTCTCAAAATCCGTTTTAAAAGTCCATCGTGCAGGAAGCCCGAAATCGACGAAACTATCTGGAATTGTGAAATTAAATGCGGATAGCCGTTCGCGAGAGAAATCGACGGTAGATCAGTTTTGTCATCAGGATCTGAAAATTTCGGATCCTCTTTGGCTTGTACTATGACAATCTACATACGTCATTTTCAAAAAAATTCAAATTTACCCGGGTTTTTACACATGAACATCCCAACAAGTGCTTCTTTAGACCACCCATGTACCCTATTCCCCAATCTTTCAAATTCTTCTTGATATTCGGCAAGGGAACTTGTTTGTTGTAGTTTCTTCATGGCTTCATTGAAATCATCCCTTATAGGTGGACCAAATCAAGACCATAAGTCCTCTTCAAAGATTTTCCTGGTGATCACATGATTTTCTTGTTGATGGATGCGGCGTAGCCATTGCCACCATTGATGTGCCTTACCCTCCATGTAGTAAGTTGCTATCACCATTTTTTTCACGCTCCGTTACTTCAAAAGAAAGCAGAATCTTCAAAATAGCGTGTCCTGCGATCAAGCCACTTTGTGGGTCATTGTCGGCATACCTCGAGGCTACGATTACGTGCATGCCAAGCGAAACGAAGCTCTTCCGACTCCCCTCGTTTATCCTGCTTTAGCTAGGGCTCCCTTGCCAAGAATCCCCCCTTGAATTTAGGGATTCCGACAGCTTTTGCAACTCAACAAACATCTTAGCCACGCCTTCTTAGATGTCACTGAAATTTGTCTCCAAGGCTTCAAGTCTTTGTTTGTGGGTTTCCATTTAGGACAAACTTTGACGACAAGCTTTTTGATGCTAGATGAGTAAACAGCCGTTGGTTCTTTTACGAAAGAAATACACTTTGAACAAAGCTCCCTTCATTAATCTAATTGCAAGCTTTTAAACAAAAAAATAGCATAAGAGAATAATAAAAAAACGTGGATACGTGCATGCGCATGTGCCTAGTGCTTTCGTATCTATGATGTACTAATTATCTAAAGATAAAAGGATAAATTACAACAATTAATAAGAGATAAAATAAAGCTATTAAAATTTTAAATCATAGTCCTCCATGTCTCATAACTGTAATTTCTCTCTCCTTGATCACTCCTTTAGTAGTCATCAATGTGGTTGACTCCTATCATAACGGTGGTTTTGAAAAAGGAACAAAAGTTACGGTTACGGCAAAATTAATTAAAATAAATTGAGATAAAACGAGAAAATGAAGAATTAATTAATTAATTAAAGTTTCTTTTTACTTTATAATAATTTATTTTATTAAATATACTCAAGTTACTTAATAATTTAATTTAATATAAATTATCAAATTATTTTAGAGCAATTTATCTTTACAATCGAGAGTACATAACATGATATCAAGTTTTTTTTTTGAAGGGGATATAATAATTCTATTTTTCATTCCTCATTATTTGCTACATTTTAGCTTTATTTTAGATAATTATTAGAGTATACTTAGGAACCCATTAGAAGCACTTCTAGAAGCATAAATGCACGTTTACTTTTGGTTATGTTCTTTTGTATTTAAAACTTTGAAATGACATAAATGAGGTAGAAAATATTTGTTAATTATCTTTTTGTTAAAGAAAACTCACGAGGGTTTTATCATATGATATTGAGAGGAAGTCAAGAAGAGTTGCTTCACCACTAAGGCGGGACAGACTAGAGTTTCTGAGGTATGCCGGCGATGACCCCATGGAGTGGCTTAATCGTGTGGCATATTATTTTGAATATCAGGAAGTATCAAAGTTGGACAAAGTGGTAATGACAACTTATTACATGGAGGGTAAGGCGCATCAATGGTGGCAATGGCTATGATGGCATCCACAAACAAGAAAATCATGTGATCACCTGGCAAACCTTTCGAAGAAGAGTTATGGTCTCGGTTTGGTCCACTTACAGGGGTTTGATTTCAACGAAGTCATGAAGAAACTACAACAAACAGGTTCCCTTATCGAATATTAAGAAGAATTTGAAAGATTGGAGAACATGGTAAATGGTTGGTCCAAAGAAACACTTATTGGGATGTTCACGGGCAGATTGGTGATGGAAATAGTGGAGGCAGTAAGGATGTTCAAACCCCAATCATTGAAAGACACCATTAGCTTGGCACGCATGAAAGACGATCAAATACAAAGGATGAGAAAATCACATCCACATGTCCCAAACACTCAAGCCAATGGAGTAACTTAAGGGTGAAGTTCTAAAGCAACCATCAAGAGGCTGCATGGGATGAAATGCAAAGACGGAGAGCCTTAAGCCTTTGCTTTAATTACAACAAGCGGTTCACATCAAGCCATCATTGTAGTCAACCTCAATTGTTACTACTTTAGAGTGAGGAAGCAGAAATTGAGATTGTGGAACCAAGAGATAAGGTCACCCTATAGGAGTGGTTTTCACTGTAAACCTTGGGGATAAGGTTCAACTTCTAGAAAGGGGTGATAAAGAGATGTGGCCATATCAAACAACCTAGACTTGGAGAAGGAGATAGATAAGAAGCAATTGGCCGGCGTAATGTTGGGACTTTAAAAGGAATCCCGCAAAAACCCACATAGTGAATGAAAAGTGTGTCCTACATCGAATAGAGCAAAGATGGGAGATGAGTTTAAATAGTTGAGCCTCGAGTGGGTTTGGGCCCAAGGGCACCCGCTTTGTGGAAGGAGGGGACTGTAAGGCCCAGTGGGTTTTCCCCCAGTAGCCTTGCCGCGCCATCGCCGTCGTCAGGCAATTTCGTTGAAGTCCGCGAGCAAAAAATCTTGGGCGTGCATCCGTCCTCCTTATGCTCGATTTTCCTTTGTTTGTTACTCTGTTTGCATTTAAACCCATTGGGTTAACGATGAGAGCAACATAATTTGCAGTATATTTCCGGCATTGACATTTTGTAATCGACTTCCCCGAAACCAACTTGTTTTATCGTATGGTATCAAAGCCTCATCCTAATTGGCAACCTACAACGAGAAACTCGAATCATTGGGTGTCGCGGGTGACATCCGAAGGTATGACCAAAATGTGCTTGGCAAATCTGGTGCTGATCCGTCTATTAAGTCAAAGAATTTGGAATCCTCACGAGGAAGTCACAGCAGTCGAACCAACCAGTGTCGGTCCGCTGAGCGAGATAGAATATCGAAGAAACAATCTTGCTACAACCATAAACCGCATAAAATAGTTTGCATACATTAAAAGACGATATAATGGCTTTGAGGTGGGTGATTTAGGTGGTGTTTGTTTTTTTTACTTAATCCTGAATATATTTTTTTTCAGCTTAATGTTGAATAGTACTTAATAGCATTAAGTATTAAGTAGTTTGTTTTTTAATATTAGGTAGTTAGTAGGGATGACAACGGGATGGATTATTTCGGGTTCCCGCCCCGCCTCGCTCTTAATGGCACATGTTTGGTTTAATTTTAATCAGGTTTTTAACGGGTATGAGTTTATTTTCTCAAATCCGAAACGGGTTCATGTATTGTTACTCCCTGTAAAACCCTGGAAAATTAGAAATTTTCAAAAATGTCAAAATGTTAATAAAAATAATAAATTGTTAGAATGGTTCAGGGAAGCCTAGAAAATTCTCTAGATCTCGGATGGCGAAACGGACTACGCCGTTAAATTCGTCTCACGAAATCTAATAACCCAGAAAAGTTTCATTGAATTATGAGACAAGTGGAAATTTTTCCGATTTTCTGGGTGATAAGTTGTCAGTGATTTTAGGGACGAGATTTTTACGAAAATCTCAAAAGTCAGGAAATGGCTTGGGCTAAGTTCATTTAAAATAAAGTGAACTGAAAAGAAATAAATTGTTTCGAATGAAATGGACCGAATGAGCGCAATATGAACCATGTATCCAAAATAATAATAATAAGAAGCCTCGATCCAGGTGCATATTTTAAAAATAATTTTTATTATTTTATTTTTTATGCTAATATAAATAATAATAATAATTATAATGTTTTTAATAAATAATTATAAAATTCATAATATTTTATTTTTATGAAGAAACCTTATTAATTTTAATATAATAAAAATAAAAAAAGCAAATAAAAAAATTAAAATTAAAAGAAATAGAAACAAAAATAAAATGTAGCGGGACCAGTTTGAGGAAATTTTCTCATCTCGCCGATCTTGTTTAATTTTTAAATGAGACAAGTTTAAGGAATTAAAAAAATAAAGAGTCGGGTCGGATGAGACCTCCCAGATCGAACCCTCCAGATTGTCATCCCTAATAGTGTATATTGCTAGTTATTCTTCTTGTTGGGCAATGATTTAGTTTTTTTTATTTTTGTGGAAAATGACTTTTTCTGAATAGAAAAAGGTAAATATTTTCACTTTTTCTATTCATAACTTTTTTAAAAAAATTTCAGCAATAAGTCGTGAAAATTTTAAAAAAAACGAAATAACAATCTTTGAAAGCTATTTAGTTTCGTGTATTAAGTAAAAAACAAATGTCGCATAATCTTTTTGGCGGACAGCCGCACAAGTCGCTGCTATTCTCTGAGCCATATCTTGTTGAAGAAAAGATTAGCAAGGTGGTGTACCATTTGAGCCTTCCTAAAGGATCCAAATTTCATAATATTTTTCACATTTTCTTACTCAAAACTAAAATTCACTCTATTTTTCACATTTCCTTACTCGAAAGACTTTGTCAAGGAGGGAGAAAGTGTTGTTGGATTGAAGACGTGCTCAGTTATCATTTTAATAGTTCTATTTTTATTTTTCATTATTTTTTGCATTTTATCTTAATTTTAGATAATTATTAGAGTATATGTAGGAACCCACTTGTAAGAACACGTTTTTCGTCGATCCTCGAGCATACGGCTTGTCTGATATAAACACACCCAAAGGCGATCTAAGCGACGGTGTCGCGAAGCTAGCCTCTCAGATGATTAAAAGTCGTGATGGAAGGAAGAAGGAGAGTCCAGAGATAGTTGGAATTGCATACATTTTACGTGAGGATGCTTCCCGATTATGAGATTTGGGTTCCAAATCTCCGTTCTTATTTTAGGAATAATATATATGTTTTCAGCATTGAGGAGATTATCCTTTTATGGGATAAGATCTGTTTTTCCTTATTAAGGATTATCCTTTTAAGGGATAATATTTGTTTTTCAAGGATTATTATGTAAGATTTTCATAAAGTGGGCTTTATTAATTGAAAATTGCTGATTTTAGTTTTGATTACAGTGCAAGTGAGAAGCTATGGATTCTTGTGTAGTTTAAATATGGGTTGGGCACAGGTGTGGGAGCTTGAGTACGGCTGGGCGCAAATAAAGGGCAGTGGTGAGGAATTCATAAATAAAAGCTCAAGTCCCTCCCAAGCCCACTGGGATGCGTTATTTCATACTCACATCTCTGGTCGAGAGGAAAACTTTTCTCTAACTCGTGAGTGGCGATCCTCATTAAACCGGTGTCATAAATACGGGGGATGGGGAGAAGATCTTGAGATGGGAGAGGAAATGCTGCGGATCTTCATTGATTCGCATCCAAGCAACCATGGATTACAAAATCGGAAGGCGCAGGGTTTTTCATATTCTCTTTATTATTATGTTTGTATTCTAACATGGTGATTTAGGAAGAATTTCAAATGTCCCTAGGTTAGTATGAGAGCTGACCCATGGATTAGAATCAAAACATATGAAATTGGAATATTTTATTTTTTGGGTTTATTCCCAGAAGCAGGGTTTCTGTCAGTTTAGGAAGCTTTTCTTGAATCAAGAAACTTTGAATTTTATTGCATATTTGGGAATCTGCTGAAACCGAGGGCGAGAGATCGATGGGTGGCAAATCAGGAGGCGAGCCAGCGCCCTGCGCAATACGGCGCGTTAACCGCGGCGGCCGCGTGAAAGACAGCGCCCGACGGAGCTGAGAAGTATCTTTGTGACGTCGGCCAGCCCGATCCACCGGCGATCGGCGGTTGATTCTGCAGTGCGGCGTGTGGCAGCGTCATCTTGGCCGTCGGCGCCACGTGGAAGGCAGCGGTTACGAGCCCAGAGCGGTCGGCCACACGAACTGGATTGCGACCCCTACGGTCAGCGCGGACGGTTGAGCGACCGAATGGCGTCATGATGACGTCATGCGTCCCGGCCCATGGCGTCATCTTGGCGTGTCGGACCGGATCGACTGCGGCCAGGACCTCGCGCCGAAGCGGCCACGTGCGTCTTGCGCGTCCGAAGCGTCCGTTTGGGCGATCTTGAATGCCGCGCGCTCGTATCGAGATGCTCTACAATGTGGTATATTTATTTTACATGTTTGAAGCTGTTACAGATTCGAAAATACTTATAGAACTCTATGTACGCGTATTTTTAGGGTATTTTTGTGTGTTTTCTTGTATTTCTCTATGGTTTTGGAAATATGTATGATAGCTCACATGTATATCACCACATAAGGACTATGTAGAGTGTAATTCATTGACTATTAATGTCATGATTATAATTAGCATGATGTAATGTAAGACATATGCCCTGTTTTTAAATTAGACATTCATATATATATAAAGTGAATGTGATACATAAAGATTATATCACTGGCTGGCAGAAGTGCAAAGTTGATAGGTTGTGACCGCCAAAGTGACACCTTAGTAGGTTTAGAAAAATCCAGTCTCATATTGTGGTGGGATGTCTCTGTTTTATTGCGTGATCATCCTCCCAAGAAGGTGATCTGTGTTATTTCATGGAGGATACATGTATAATAGCGAGAAATGGCCCGATCTTAGTGGTTCATACACCCAGGTGGTGATTTCACGAAAAATTAGAATATGTTCTCATGACGTCATGGAGAGTGTACAAGCGCATGTCATATTTTACGCCCAAAGGTGATTATGTGATGATGTATGTAATTCTACGTATAAGTATTCACATGATGCGATTGTATTGTTTGTTTTGTTTTCTAATTAAAGAATTTTACGTAAGCGATAATTCCACGTTTCAATTGAGGTCCTTCTTGGATTGAACTTTAAGAAATGGAAGAGGATTTTCTATTTGAATGGGCAGGCGGATGTTCACATTGCTCTTACAAAGATAAGCGGAGATATCCGCGACCACAGTATTAGTGAGAAAGCGGACTATGCTACGGGAAAAGACGATAGGATTTTAGCAATGTGATGAAGAAATCCATTCGAACATAAAAGTGGTTTACCAGGTTGACTATCTTTGCTAAGGAATGAAATTTAGTAATTTCATCTGTATCTTGGGTTGGAACACTTCTTCAAAGCTCTTGACATGAAGTATGATGGTGCTGAGGTTAAGATTATGTCTGATGATGGTAGACCTAAATACGAAGCTTCAAGCTCTTAATGTTACCATTCCTGATGCTTGCATTGTGCATCAAGCCCTAAACACCCTTCCACCTGATTTTGGGATTATAAAGACAAATTACAATTCCCAAGATGAGACTTGGTCGGTTAATGACTTGATAGCAAGGGTGGTGGCGAGAAGAAGAAACTTAAAAAGGAGAAAAAGCATCTGGCCCCTTATATGCTTCTAGTTCCCATAAAAGGAAAAATAAGAAGTTCAAGTCGTACTCATAAAGGTACTCGAAACTAGGTCCACGATCGGCAATGTGGGTCCAAAGACATTCTTGAAAAGGATGGTGATATTTGCTTAACTTTGTAAGAAGAAAGGTCACATGAAAAGTGTCTGAGAATTTAAAGCTTGGATGTCAATGTGGGCTTACGAGGTAATGATTTCTTTAACACTTGTTGTGAATCCAACCTATGCGAAGCACCGTCCAGTTCTTGGTGGCTCGATAGTGGAGCAACTAAGCCATGTTTAACGTTTACCATCGAGGGGTTTATAAGCGGGAGGAAGCCAGTAAGGATGAATCAAAACTCAACATGAAACAACGAAAGGCGATGTCATGTTAGTGGGAATGTAATCTTGATTTTAGATTACGGTTTTTAAATTGATGTTGAAAAGACACCTTTTATGTACCTTCTTTTAGAGCGAATTTAGTTTCGATATCGTGTTTGAATTCATATGATTACTCTTTTGAAATCAAAGCGATGTTATTTACATGTTTCTTAATTGATAAGGTTGGGTATTGTCATATGTCCAAGCGGATTATCTGATTGAGGATTTATCTCCTGATAGCCATATACGTCGCTTATACGGCTGAAAAGGTTGTTTCTAAGAGACCATTACCTAAGGAAGAATCTTATGCATTGTGGCATAAACGACTTGGCCATATCTCTGGGGAGATAGAGTAGAAGGGTGATAAAGACAACATCACACTTTGCTCTTAAAAATGACTTAGAATATGAGCTGGCTGATATGGGGAGTAAAATGACCAAGTGAAGAAAAACTGGTCCGTGGATCCTGAACTTTAATGGATCTCATTCACATATTATAGAGTGGACCTATATACGACAGCCTTGTGTAGAAATTTTATTTCATCACATTTATTGATGACCTTTATTCTCGATATGGTTATTTGTACACGGTCACAAAAAGGTGAGTCTCTTGACAAGTTTACAAGATTTTTCGGTTGAAGTCAGCTTGATTGGAAAAGTCATAAAGGTTGTTAGATCTGACCGAGGTGATGTGCCTGGCAGGCTGGCGTCTGGGACGACAAGGGCCATTCGCCAAATGCGAGGATTAGGATGGTGTACGAGTTTACTATGCACAGGAGTCTGGCTCAATGGTGTAGCGAAAGGCGCAATCTAACTCTTATGGAAATGGTAAGGTATGATTAGTAGGATGAATTTACCTGGTTAAGGTGAAGCTGGCAGCTTTTTGCTCTGTTCTGAAATAATTACTATGTTTGTTCATTGACTCCTTTTTTAGTTATATGGGTAAGTGGCCTTTAAACACGTCTTAAGTTTGGGGATGTCAGAAGTGAAGTTGTAATCCAACATTAAGTAGAGTTGGACTCGAACCACTCGTGATACTTTGTATCTTACCGGAACATTGAAGGGATGTCGGTTCTATAATCCCGATGGAGTACAGAATTGTAGAATCACGAACTGACGAGTTTTGGAGTTTGATGTGAAAGTAGAAGAAAATGATAACTCACAGGCCCATTGAGGATCTTATTGATGATTTGTGTGTTGGTGGGGTGATGGGAGGAGGAACATGCCTTTGGTGGGTAATGATCTTTATCTCCTCCCATACCCCACAGATAATTGTGCAGGAACTCCCACACACCGTGAACATGGAGACTCGGGGATCTGTTGTTGGGGCAGTCTCCCAATGAAGTTCGTCGAGTGCCGGTGCGGGATGTGGTATTCTTGCGTGGGAGTCCACTAGGGAGAGAAGATCAGCTATACCACCGGATTATTTAGTCTATATAGGAGAGCAAGACTACGATATTGGTTCTGCCAGTGATCCGGCTAACTTATGCGGAAAGGTACATTTCTGCAGATCCTCTCGGTCGAGCTGTGGTTGGATACAATGAAGATGAAATTCAATCTATGAAACGTAATGGAGTACAAAATTCTGGATTATGCACGAGTCATAGACCCATTAGTAAATGGGTGTATAAGGTAAGGGACCATAAAGGAAAGATTGAGAAGTTTAAAACGGTAGTATGGTTTCGCTCGAGAGAGAAGGGAGTAGACAACCTTTTCTCCGATGCTCTTCTAAGAATTTCCATTGACAGCATTAGTTGCTCATTCGATATGGAATTACACCCGAATGGATGTTAAAGCGCACGTGGAGACCTTAATGAAGAAGTCTATGATACAACCGAAGGTTTGTAGCAAATAGTTAATTTACACACTTGTATGTAGGCGAAAAAGTCTATTTATGGTCTCAAGCAACTAGACAATGGTACTTAAATTTTCATAATGTTGTTATATGGTTTGTTCAGGAGAACTCGAATGATCAATGTATGCTATGAGAATGAGTGGGGCCAGATAGAATTTTCTGTCTTACATATGTAGATGATATATCTGCTTGACGGTGACCTTAGTTCTTGCATGGAGATAAAGCGGTTAAGCGTCAAGAACTTTGATATGGACATGGTGAAACGTCTTTGTCACAGGCATTGAGATTCTGAGGAATCGTTCTCGCGGACTATTGGGTTATCTCGGAGGGCATATGTTGATCGTATTTAGAGATGGCATGTGTGTCAGCCCGAGTGCTCTGTGCGCTGTAAGGAGTGCTGATAGGTGGGTGTCCACAATGTCCTCATTCAGATATTGAGAAAAGCCCTAGAAAGAATGCTTGCCTTATCTTCAGTGCGCGGAGTCTTATTATGTATGCTCAGTATGCACTAGGCGGATGTGCAAACGGGACTTCTAGGCGGATCGGTGAATCAGGGACAGTGATCAGTTGGGTTGCTGTAGAGAGGATATGAAGTCTTGCAAGAGACCAATTTATATCTTACATTACAAACATGTTCAGGACCTACAGCTAGTTGGGTATTCGATTCGAACTTTTCATTTATCGGGATCTGAAAAGAAATCAACAGCAGATTTATCTTTAAGTTAGCGGGAGTGCGAGTATCATGGAAGAGTGAAAAACGAGAAATCAATTGCATCCTCTACCATGCAAGCGAGTTTGTAGCATGCTTTTCAGCAACTACTCAGGCAATTTGGCTCCGAAACCTCGTTAAGGAGTTAACCGTATTTGATTTTGTGGATAGGCCCATACAGTTGTATTGTGACAATAACTCTGCAGTGTTGTTTATTAGCAGCGACGAGAGGTCTCTGAGAAGTCTGGCACACATAGGAGGTAAGTGCGACTATAGAAAAAGTTAAAGCGATTTGACGTGCGGTGGAGCACATTCAACGAATGATGATATGATTGCGGAGATCCGCTAACTGAGCAGCCTTTGCCCTTGTGTATTTGATCGACATGTCATTAACATGGGCTTAAGTCATGGATCATATCTTAGTGATGGGGCTGATCAGATTTTCATATTGCTCTGAAGGTTCCAATCCGATTTCATTACATTTTGTAATAACGTTTGTATCAACTCTTTTTGCATTCAATAAGGTATTTGTGAATGTAGATTTCATCGGTGAAATACACCTCTGGTGTTGTTGAAATCTCGAGGCATTGTAAACCTTGAGCACAGGCTAAGGGGCATTCTTGGCGTGCGCCTTAACAATATGTTCACATAGTAAAAATTTTTATCAAGGTATTAACATATCATTGGAACCATGTTGGATATTCTACGTGGTGGCCTTTTAGGTTTTTCTGTGACACTTAAGGAGGAGAAATTTGGACTAACAAATGGATAACACATGGAGAGTATCACTCATTATGAGGTATTGTCCATTTAACACGCTCTCTGTGAATATCGGTAAAGTTGAAAGCACTCGTGACCATGGAAGGGGGCTGCGTGAGTACATGCAATTACCGCCATGATTCGGTGTTCGAGAGACTTTATGGGATGAAGTGACTATTAAGAATAATCTACAGACCAATATAAAGGTGCGCCTGCAGCGGTTTTGTTTCAGACCATCGCCAAAGTGGGGAATGTAAGATCCTCGCCAAAGTGGGCTATTAATTAAAGTGCTTGATTTGGTCCCAATTAGAGTGAAATATGGTTCTTATTAGTTTAAATATGGGGCTGGGTGGTGTGTGTGAGGCTGAGTCACACGGCCCGGCAGTAATGAGAGGGCTTGGGTGGTCGAAGGCTATAAATAAAAGAAGATCCGCCCGAACCACAGGATCGTTATTTCATACTCACATACAAATTCGGAGAAAACTTTTCTCTCCTAACTCGTGGAGTGAAACGATCTCATTAAGCCCAGTGTCATAAATGCGGGGATAAGGAAGATCTTAGAGATCGTACTTTGCGAGATCTTCATTGATTCCGCGTAAGCAACCACATGGATTCGAATCGGGTATCACGATTTTCATATTCTCTTTATTATTATGTTTTGTATTCTAACATGGTGATTTAGGAAGAATTTCACGTATCCTACATATTATTCCAAATAAATGATTTAGAAATTAGGAAATTGGGGACAATATATCTGCTAAAAACATTTTCCCATAACAAATTTCTCATGCTCTCTTGCGGTGAGATGGCGGTGAGGTCTCTGAGACCCCAAACGGGTTCAGGATTGCCGTCACGGTGAGTTCCCTATGGTTTTAATACAGTGGGTCACCTTAAAGATTATTAAAGATTATTCTTCCAAATAAATGATTTAGAAATTAGGAAATTCATGGATAAATATCTACTTTACGTATTTTCTCATAACAAATTTCTCATATCTTGCGGTGAGAATCGCCGTCACGAGGGTCTCGGGACCCAGACCGGGTTCTAGGGCTTCTGCTTGTTTGGTGATTCTGTAGTTTTATCTGGGTGGAGCCGCCTTAAAGATTATTAAGATTATTCTTCCAAATAAATGGATTTAGAAATATGAAATCGAGGATAAAATATCTACTTTACGTATTTTCCCATGTATTCTCATTCTTGTGATTGAAGATATTAGTCGTCTTGAAGGGTCTTGGGACCCCAGAGACGGGTTCTAAGGCCCTTGCCCAGATGGTGATTCCACGTGGTTTTTTAATACGATTGGGTGCGCCTTGGACCGTTTCATGAAGAGGCGAGGCAGGCCGGTGGGACTGATGGCGTCGAGCCCAACAGAAGCAGGTGAATTTGGGCCTATTGAACAATAGATTTGGGCCTAAAAAGCCATGGTACCCACACCACTAAAAGCAATTCTAGAAGCATAAATACATGTTCACTTTCCGTTAACATTGTTTGGCTGCATTTGAAATGACATGAGCAGGTGAAAATATTTTCTAGTATTTATTTATTAAGGGGAAATCCATGGCCAGTTTATCATTTGCAATCGTTCAAGTATATTAACTTTTTATCTTATTCTCCGTTATACGTTCTCTATTCATTTGATAATATAGCAAATATGCAGCGGACTTTCTAATAAAATAATGTTATTAATAAAATTTTTCTAAAAATCGATGGTGCCTTTTAACTAAATTGGGCTGGGCGTGTTGAAATTCTTTGGGTTAGGCCAGAGGCGTGTTGGGCGGTCCAGTTCAGCTGGACGTTGGACTCCTACATAAAAACAAGAAAGAAAAGAGAGGATTAGAAGTGGGGGCTGTCAGTTGTCATCAGAGAGAATATCGGCTGTAGGGAATGAAGTATTGGTGCATAAGTCTGGCATTACCTTTTACGATGGGGGTGAGTGCGGTATTTATAGTATATGTTTTCTACGATTGGATGGTGATAAAAATTCTCTCGCGTGGATGAAGTTTTCTTTCCATACTCCATTTGTCAGTTAATAAGGGATAATTGGAAAGGTTATTGGGAATTATCCTACTTCCTTATTAGTGAGATTTGGTTTGATTTATGATAAGTAGTTATTGAGAAATTCTATACCCTTATTGGTAGTTTAAGTTTGATTCTGGATATCTGGAGGCTTTTGTTTTGGGTATATATTTTGGGATATCATTAGGCTGTGCATCTTGGGCCCATTTTAGCCTTGAATCCCACACGGGCTTGCGTCTTTAGCCTGGACACCTATTATTTCAAATCCCATCATAATCTATAACAAGCACCCTACATTGATATCAGACTTTTGTTGGGATTTATAATCACTTGTCTCACTCTTTGACACGTAGGATTAATGAATTGGATGAACCTTTGAATTTTAAGGTGGGTAAAGAAGTTGTTCCCAGCAACGTTTGAGGTTGCCATATCTCCATCTTTAATTCTTAGATTCACCAACTTATTCTCAATTTATTAAATCAACATTTTTAATACTTTACACCTATTTAGTTATGGGTAGGGTTCAAGCAATATGAATTATATTCATTACAATAACTTTAGAAACAGTTTAAAAAAGTGTTTTTAGAAAACATTTTTAAAAACGTGAATAAGTCACTCATGATGTTTTCTAGAAAAACACTTCCAAGTAATTGTTTTAAAAACATTTCAAGTGAAAAACATTATTAATTAAACACACTCGTATCTTTGTGTCCCTTGGTGACATACTGAGTCTACCTTGTTATCAAGTTTATAAGATATTTTGATATTTTATTTCATAATTAAAGTTGCATAATAATTGAAAAATGTTTAAATCATGATTGAAATAATGGATTATAAATCAAAATCATTTTTTATTAAGTATTTTTTGACAGTACTATTTTGTCAAGTATTTAAACACGTTTGACTATGATTTTATAGTATTTTTGTTTTAACTTGAAACTGCTTTTAAAATATATTGATATTTATGAAATTTGAATCTTTCACTAGATTATAAAAATTAACTTGCAACATTGAAAAATGCTTTTATTCTATGAATAAACACTATATAATTCTCATAAAAACAATTTTCTAAGAAAAATCTTCTATTAGAAGTTAATACTTTAGAAAAATATACTTTTTATCATAAGAGTACTAATAAGTGTTTTTAGCACTAAGAACCAACTTTTAAGGATGTGGTGTCAGGGAATTTTTAATAAGTGTTATTCCTCTTCAGAGCGAGCCTGAACATCTCAAGAAGAGCCACAGGGTGTTTACTTGAAAAGAACTGTTCTCTCAAAAAAGTCTAAATACATCCCAAAATCAGTCCTCCACTCAGTTCCATGGTTTGACTTTAAAACAACATTCTGGGAAATAAAATGGGGCTAAAAATCATCAAAACCTCGAGCGTCAGCGACATCGGGATGCTTTGTTTCCACTTTTAGCGTCCGTGTTCTGCTAAACTCCATGTTTTTGGACCAACCCAGTAAGACCATAACTTTTGTCGTCAGACGATTTGAATTTCTTGGTATAGTGGAAAGCTCTTGAAGTGTAGAATATGGATATGGCCAGGAAAAACACTTTATAAATTATTATGAAGAATCTACAAAATGCTCCAACTGGTCACTTTTGTGCTCTTTTCTTTTCTTCCTTCAACTACCAAGAGTCATAACTTGATTATTTGAAGTCCAAATGGAGTGAATAAGGTATCTTTGGAAAGCTTGAGAAGTCTCATATCCATCCATATAAATATTGTAGTAATTGAGGATCATTGTGTAGCTTAAAACATCAAAACACACGTGCTTGTTGCATAATTAATTTCTTGATTTTGGGTTTATCTCCTTTGTTTTCTTCATATTGGCTCATGGATGACTCGCAAAATTGAACGTTTAAGAGTATTAGATAAACATTCATATAATAAAACTACTAAAAATATAAATAAAATATAGGGATAAAATGAGTAGAAATGTATACTAAATCATTTTGAACGAAAATAGTTTAAAACAATAAGAAATAGGTCATTGGCTTCTAAAGATATGTTGTCATTATTCTTTTTCCCATCTTGAAGTTCACCCTTGAGTCACCGATTTTCTTCAATTCCTATTAATTAGAGCACCTCATCATTAACTTGGTTGACCTCCCTAATGAAAATTCAACACACACACCTAAAAAGTAGTTGGGATCAATTAATTACACTCACGTAATATAGCAAACTACTATAACTGTATTACTAAGTGTATCTTGAACAAATGGTTGAGAAAAAAGAGGCAATCATTCATCAAAATAAAACTTATCTAGATATCATATGGGTGTTTTTATATATATATATATATATATATATATATATATATATATATATATATATATATATATACCTATAAGAGTGATTAAAGAAGAAAAAGAAAGGGAGTATGTGTTAACTTTATAGGGTACCACTATACAAAAAAGTCCAATCTTGATATGGATTAAATTTAATTTGAAGAATTTCTCTTTTTCAGCACTGACTCTTCTTCTTCAAGTGGACTATACAAAAGGTTGCTTGTGCCTTCTTTAATATTTCCATCTACCATACATGCAGGTTGGTCGACTAATTAGGGTTTTTTTTTAATTTTGTCTAGTACTTTAAATAAATAAAAAAAACCAATCTAGTATATATTTAAAAATATACCCAGGTAATATACTTAAAATTGTAGTTGATTACGGTTTTAACTTAAAAAAATTTTAAACTATAGTCATCACCAACTATAAATTTTAACGAAAATTACAAAGCCAATGTCATTCCTTCTGATTTTGATGAGGACGTGTTAGTTTAGACGTTATTTTAAAACATATATTAATTTGGGAATTATTTTGGGACAAAGCTCTTCTTCTTCAAGTGTGCGGGTTGCTTGTGCCTTCTTTAATATTTCCATCTACCATGCACATGTTGGTCTAATAAGTTTTTTGAGTTTTGTCTCATAATATTTAAATATAAATAAAAGAAAACCAATCTAGTATATATTTAAAAAAAAAAAACCCAAATTAATGCTTAAAATCGTAGTTGCTGACTACGGTTTTAATTTAAAAAAATTTAAAACTATAGTCATCACCAACTATAATTTTAACTTAGAAAAATTTAAAACAGTAATCACTAACTACGATTTTGATGAGGACGTGTTAGTTTGGCCGTTATTTTAAAACATGTATTAATTTGCTTAAATTGTTGCAGAAAAAGATTATTTTGGACTGACTCTTCACTATTAAATGGACCTATGCAAAGGTTGGTTGTCCCTTCTTTAGCTCTTCCATCTACAGGCGGACTGGTCACTCTAATTAGGCTTTTTTTGTTTTGTCTCATAATAGTACTTTAAAAAAAAATCATCTGAATTTGAAAAAAAATGCCCCATTAATATATTTTGAACACAACTACGGTTTTAATTGAAAAAAATGTAAAACCATAGTCATCACCAACTATGGTTTTAACTTAGAAAAATTTAAAACATGAAGTAAGTAATCTGATTTTGTGAAATATCTTAGTTAGACGTTATTTTAAAACATATGTTAATTTGAGAATTATTTTTGAAGATTATTTTAAGGATGAACCTCTTGTAAAGTGGACCTATGCAAAAGGTTGCTTGTCCCTTCTTTAATTCCATCTACCACATGTAGGTTGGTCCCTGCTATATGTAAGGCCTTTTCGGAAAAAAAAATTTCTTTTTATTTTTATTTTTTATTCATTAGGTTCATGTTGTATGATTCTCACTTGAATATGTCCTATTACATCTTCCGAGGTTCACTAGGAAAGAAAAAGGAAAAGTAAGTTGATTGCAATCATTTGTAATATTCAGCAGGGGTTTTATGAATGTTTTTTCAATCACTTTCATTGATTAGTATGATTATTTGTATTGTTAAACACTGTAGTTCCCGTGTTCATTCAAAACCAGAAACAATGTATTCGTGTTCGTTCAAAAAATAGAAACAAAAAAAAAAATGAAGTAAACTGCTTGTGCAAACAACAATTAGAAGATCGAGCCCAACGAAGAAAAGCGTCGTGTCCTTAAAAATTTGGCCCCTCAATTTGTCACCGCAGAGGATAGATAGACAATTGTATCGGGATAGAGCGGGATCACCGTTATACGGCGATGCCATTAATTCGAAGGACTCCGACAAACTCAATTATTTTTCAGAACAATCGCATAAAATAATGATATGCAGTGAAGTGAGATTTTTCGTTAGAAAAACCATTTGAAAAAGCGGGAGTAAATATATAAGCCAAAAATTGTATGCTCCACGCAGCGAACATGTTGTAGTTCAAAAAAATTAAGAACCAAACAAGCATTAATACATTAGGAAAAATATCGAATCGATAGGTGGACTCGGGCAGACAAACCCAGCTTTTCATTCGCTATGGGTTTTGTGGATTCCAAAGTCCCAATAAACACATGATATTTATATTAAACCCAAGTTTTTCGAACTTTTGGTTGTTTAACATGATATCATAATTTGGTTTAACAATTTAAATATTTGATACTCATTTTTGTATTTAAAAGTCCATGAAGGTCTTGGTTTACTTGAGTTTCCACGTGAATGTATAGGGTTCCAAACGAGGAATGACGTTAAAGATATGATATTTATATTAAATCAAAATCCTATAAGTTTAAATTTTTAGGACAGATAGATTCTTTAACATGCATATACTATTTGGTTTAGAATTTAACCAAGAACAAATTTCGATTTTTCGCCGAAAATGTGACGAAATATCGGACATGGCGGGCCCACAAGTATGCCAACCGAGCGAAATTACCAACCTAGTCGGTTGCCATCGGCATCTCGCCCGAAATATCAGAGACTTTATCTCACGCGCATACCAGCGTGTCTTTGGAATTTACGAGAAAAATTATCGCCAAATATCGGTAAATATAGGTAATGGTATTTTGACTCACAAAATTCTATAAATACTATAAAATCCACATAATCTGCCTAGCTCATCCATACATCAAGCTCCATTTAACTCTCAAATTATTTTTTCTTTTGTGATTTATCTCCATTTTGAGAAGATCTTTATTATGAATATTATCTTCTTGAAGATGTAATTCCTTCGTAACAATGTAATGGAATACTTGTCAGTCTTTATTTTGGTTTTTTAAATTACATTGTAATGTAATTTCGATAAATTATAATGAGTATTATTTTCCAATAAGTGTATATTTACTTATTTATGTTTTTATAGTTCAACAAAGTATTTCATGAATTTCAAAGTATTTTTGTTAATTTTTAAGGCTTTCACAGATATTTTTGTCGAAATATCAGCCGTATTCTTGATATTTAGTATATCAGTAAATCGATCTTAGATATATTAAGCATTCAGATATTTTGTTCCTTGGATCTGACATTACCATGTGTTCAAAACTTATTGCAATGTTAAAATATAATTGGATTATATGTTTTTCTTTTATGTAATATAAAATATCACAATCATTTTACATAGGTTTGATTTCCTTATTCTATCTAATTATCATATCTACGATCGGCTTGATATGATTTGTGATTTTATTGAAAAAAAAAAAAAAACAACTTTTTACAATCTAATACACTTTCATCGACAAATGTGATTAGCTTAGGTTATTTGCTTCAGATCCAAAATTGCTATATTTTTAAAATATATTTATAAAATTAAAAAAATAACCTAGTTATGTGATTTTTCTTTGTAGGTAATATAAAATTTCACAATCATCTTTTAGGACATGATATTCTTATTTTGTACTAATTATCATACATGATTGACTTTGTATGATTTTTAATTTTTCTTATTAAAAGATATAAAACACAAATTTTTTCAATCAAAGCTATGATATCACTCACATGTTTAAAGCAGCATCGTTTAAGGTTTCTGTTTAATATTAAGAAAATTATTAAAACACACTATCTCTCCACAAAAAAGACTAAATTATCATTTTTTTTCTTGGTAACTCTTTATCTTCTTCCAAAAAAAAAAAAAATCTGGCGCTCTTCATTCTTTTTTTAACGTGAATTTTTTTGTGCCAAAAATTTCAATTTAAATTTCAAATCAAACCCACGATCCGCAAGCAAATTCAAGTCAAAATCCCGTACAACTTTATTTATTTTTCTATATTCAACAAACTAGATTTAGATAAAGGTTTAGTAATCCATATTTATATTTTTTTTACTTCAAACTAATTTAAAAAACATATGTGATCAGAATGTTAAAATTATTATTAATCCATATTGGGAAGGTGTAAAAAATGTTTTGTACTTGTTGAAATAACTTAGAAAATTGAAAAATAAATCAACGAGGTAATTTATAGAATAAGGGTAAAATTAGAAATAAGTAATAAATTCTTTCTTGATTTTAAAGCAGTAAATAAAAACAAAACAGCTGCTTTTAAAACGTCGATTATTTTCAAACGGAGGAGTATATACCTAATGTCAAATAATAAAATAAAATATCAATAAAACCAAATAAAATTATTCACAAATATCAAGGTTGAATCCACCAACAAACATCTTTCTTTTTAGTCACTTGTAAAAGAGGTTAGATTTTTATGAATTCCATGCAAATTTCTCCAAAATTATATGATTTGGAACATATTGAAAATTGAAATATAATAATGACCATGAATATAAGGTCAAACCAATTATTAGATAAAACTTACATCTTTCTTAAGATCTGATTTAATTATAACACACCAGATAAATAAATACAGTGTAATGTTTGTCTCCATCTCCTTTGTATTCTATCTAGGGTTTTGTCTCTATTAATTTCAGTGCCATAGATGAGTATATACTAAAGTATTGACTAATTATGTATCATTAATGACTTTAACTACAGGGATAAAAAAGTTCCAATTTTTAATGATAATAATAATAATTATTGCACCGACTTAATAAAATAATAACGATCCCCGGCATATAAAATATTCAACATAAATATTGCTTGATTGATTAAGAATTGAATATTTATGTATGGGTTTTTTTAGACTATGTTTTGTTTCAATAAAGAATGGAAATAAATCAGGGAGGAAAAAAAAAGATAAGAAAAATAAAAAATAGATTTAAAATTAACATTTGTTTTATATTTGGCTTTTTTTTTCATATTTTCAAATATCAAATATAAAAAGTTATTTTTTAAAAAAAAAAAAATATATATATATATATATATATATATATATATATATATATATATATTTGAAATTAAGACATATTTTCATTTTAACTATATTTATTCATTACTTATATACAACTTCGTATACATAAAAATGCTCAATGTTTCAAAAGGTAGGGCCTTAAGAAGAGGAAGGTTTGGGTTCGGAGTTTTAGTAAGGGATGTTTCTTTATGTGTAACTTTCATTTGTAACTAAAACGTTTAGTTATAAAAAAAAACTATGTTTATTTATTAATTCTAAAGTATAACCTCAAATTCTTAATATAAAATTTGGTGAGAGTAGCTGATAAAAAATATGGAGAATTATGTATCAGGTGGCTATTTTGACAAAAAAAATGTAAAAGAGTTACAAAGAATTTGTTTTCATGATTAAGTTTGTAGTAAACTAAATAATTGTTAATCAAGTAAAAAAGTAAACAAAAATCTCTAAAATACCCTCATGGCACATGTTCATTGCCTCTCACTACCCCCACCTTCCTCTTTCTCTCATTTTGTCTCTCCCATCTCTTTCTCTAACCCAAAGAACATATAATTTAAAATAAATTTTAATATAAAAGTAAAGATCAAATTCACAGATATTTATTTATTTTCAATTTTAAATTCATATTTGATTTTTAAACTTTTAAATTGAAGTTTTAAAAATCAAAATCAAATATTCTTAAAACTAAGTTAACTATTAATTTTTATTTTGAATTTTCAATAAATCATTCTAACTACATATTTTTCTTTTACATTTATTTTAAAAGTAAATATTGACTTATTTTTTAAAAATTTTAATTTTAATTTTTTAAACTTAGATTAAACTGAAGCCTTATGTATTTAGCAATCGTTTTTTCTTTTACTTTTACATTTATAAAAGGATTCAGTATTTAGCAACCAAACAAATAAAAAACATATATAAGGCTAAAATGGTCGGTTCTTTGAACTATAAGTTGAGGTAGTGCATTTAATTGAGATGTATAATAGTACATTAAGATGTACTAATATAACATATAACAGGTACAACCATAACATCTCAATGTACTACTATAACATATTACACGTACTACCATAACATATTTTACGTACTATTATAACACCTCTATATATCATTAATATGAAAAGTAAAAAAACTAACCATTTTAGCCCATTATGTGTTTTTTCTTTGATAGTTTTAAAAATATTTCAATTTTGAATTTAGTTTTAAATTTTAGGCTTTGGTTTAATTTAAGTCTAAAAAATTTAAATTTAAAATTTAAAAATAAGTCAATATTTACTTTAAAATAAATGTAAGAAAAAAATATAGTAAATGATTTATTGAAAAGTAAAAATAAAATTAATAGTTAACTTTAGTTTTAAAATATTTTAATTTTAAACTTCAGTTTAAAAGTTTAAAATTTAATATGATTTAAAATTGAAATAAATAAACTTCTGAAGTTGATCTTTATTTTATATTAAAATTTATTACAAGTATATTTATCATGAAGAGGAGAGAGAGAGAGAAGGAATATGTGTGATGAGGAGTATTTAGGAATTTTGTTGTAATAATTATTTTTTCTTGATTTATAAATTATTTTTTTTTTAACATAACCTGGATCATGGAAAACCAAATTCTGTATCTCCGTTACATTTATTTTCAAAATAGCCACTTATACATAATTCTCCGAAAAAAATAAGTTGAGCAAAATCCAGAATGGATTATAAATATAAACAAAACATTTTTCTTACCACTTTTATCATTCCATAATGTTTTGGAATATAGTATGTTTTTAGATGGTAGATCTCAAATTTCTGAATTAGGCTTTACGACCTTTACCATCAAGAATTGAAAATTAATATAAGGTTATTGATATGTAGAAATTAGGGTTGGCATTTGACCGACGTGAGCAGCGTAGGCAAAACCACGGTTTGTGGGTTTGGGTTGAGTATAATCGTGTTTAGGTCGTCGTGTTGACAGTCTAACAGCGTTTAATAAATGGAGTCGTATTAGGTGTTGATATGTCTAGCTTACAATTTGATCCGATCTTAGTTTAATTATTATATTAATTAATTAACTTTATTTAATAAGTTATTTGTGTTAAATATGAATTATTTAATTATAATTCCTATTAATTTAAATAATAAAAATTAATAAACATATTAAATTTAATAGGTTATTTATGTTAAATATATTGGATGATTAATTATAATTAACATTATTTTAAAATGTCGAATTAAATGAGTCGTATTCGTGTTGACGCTAGCACGAATAATAAATGGGTGGGTTTGAAAGGTTAGCGAATGTTGACATGTTTATTATTCGTGTCGGGTTTGGGATTAGCGAATGTTGATGATCAGGTATGATGCAGCAACGAGCAGCCAGAGTCTTACAGTGCCTTTACTAGTAAAATGTCAAAAATTGGAAATTTAATTAAGAATTTTGGCAATTCTACTTTAATTTTACTTCTATTATATATATATATATATATATATATATATATATATATATATATATATATATATATATATATAAATTAAACAAATAAATAAACAAAAGTTTAGATAGTAACTTGCAATAATTTTATGGAAATATTAATATTTTATTTAAACATATTTTTAAAAGAAAATTTAAATAATTTGAAAGCTTGATAGAATACAGATTTTATTTATAATTTGACATTTCTTAATTTAATGTTTTTATATTTAAATATATTTTAAAATATTTAATATGTTTAATCATTTTTACATAAATATATTATTATGTTTAAAATAAATCTAAAAATAAGTAAAAATAATTCTTAATTTTAATAATTTCTATATTTATATTAATTTTTTTGAAAAACATTTATATTAATTTTTTAATAAATAAATCTAAATAAATTAGGATTTTTTTTCTAAGAATATAATTTAATCATTTTATTTGGGTTTTTGAAGTTTTTTTTTTTATGTATTGTCACATAACAAATTCGTCATTTAAAAAATCTCATATTACAATAGGATATATATATTCTTACGAGCTTATATCTATTATCTTGTATGGTAGAAGTGTTCGCGTGAGTGGGCCCAGGGTGCCGAAGTTCGAGTCGAATGAGAGACGATTTAATACATTGTAAATAAAGTGTTCGGTTATAAAAAAACTTTTGTCCTTTCTAAAATTTAGAGGTCAAATGACCTGTTTCAAATTTAGGAAAAAAAAACATAATTTTCCTAATATTTTTTTGGAATGAAATACAATCTTCATTTTTTACTATGTTATTTATGAAGTCTAAAATATGAGTAGTCAACAAAAAAGTTAATTTATGACCCGAATTTGATTTTGGGTTTATGCCCGACTCGAAGGCTCGCAGTGAGATACTTGTGAAAAGAAAAAATTGAGAAAAAAAATGTTTTAGGGTATTTTTGTAATATCAATATTTTAGGGTTTATTATCTGATACAATATATTATGTAATTTATTTTTAGATTAAATGCGTAGTTTTTTCTTATAAGGGTTTCCACATAAGATTTTGATTTTCTTTGTTTTTATATTTTTATTATTGTGTCATTAATTTTAACAAAAAAAAAAGTTTATTATCTATGCCGCTGTATTATGTAATTATTTTTATATTCGTACGTAGTTTTTTCCTATAATGGTTTCCACATAAGATTTTGATTTTTTTCTTTATTTTTATATTTTCATTATTTTGTCAGTAATTTTAATAAAAAAGTTTATTATCATGTCTTGTATTATGTAGTATTTTTAGATTCGTAAGTAGTTTCCTACAAGGGTTTCCCTTAAAATTTTGATGTTTTTCTTTATTTTATGTTTTTATTATTTATGTCATTAATTTTAACAAAAAAGTTTATTATCTGTCCGTATTATGTAATTATTTTTAGATAGTACGTAGTTTTTTCACCTGAGGTTTCATAAAATTTTGATTTTTCTTTATTTTTATATTTTCATTATTGTGTCATTAGTATAACCAAAAAAAAAAAAAAAAGTTTATGATCTATTCATTATTATGTAGTATTTTAGATTTGTGCGTAGTTTTTACTCTGAGGGTTTCCACATAAAATTTTGATGTTTTTCTTTATTTTTATATTTTTATTATTGTGTCATTAATTTTAACAAAAAAAAAAGTTTATTATCTATTCCGTTGTATTATGTAATTATTTTTAGATTCGTATGTAGTTTTTTCCTACAATGGTTTTCATAAAAAATTTGATGTTTTCTTTATTTTAAGTTTTATTATTGTGTCATTAATTTAACAAAAAAAAGTTTATTATCTATTCCGTTGTATTATGTAATTATTTTAGATTCAAATGCGTAGTTTTTTTACAAAGGGTTTCAGCGCAAAATTTTGATTTTTTTCTTTATTTTTATATTTTCATTATTGTGTCATTAATTTTAACCAAAAAAAAAAAGTTTATGATCTATTCCGCTGTATTATGTAATTATTTTTAGATTTGTACGTAGTTTTTTCCTACAAGGGTTTCCACATAAAATTTTGATGTTTTTCTTTATTTTTATATTTTTATTATTGTGTCATTAATTTTAACAAAAAAAAAAGTTTATTATCTATTCCGCTGTATTATGTAATTATTTTAGGTCGTATGTAGTTTTCCCCATGTGGTTTCCACATAAAATTTTGGTGTTTCTCTTTATTTTTATATTTTATTATTGTGTCATTAATTTTAACAAAAAAAAAAAAGTTGAAGATGCAAAAACCAAAATGAATTACAAGTGAGAGAGAAGAGATGTGTATGAAGAATGAAATTGCCAAGTGTCATAATTTCACATGTCACCAGCATTGAAATTTGTTGTGCCGGAGTCGACGAGAGTCAGCGTGGTATTTAGATTTCGCGAGGCGATTCGCGGTGAAGTCGGTTTAAGTCGTCAAGATACAGAAAAATTAGGTTTTGACAAAGCTATGATTTCGCGTTTTTCGAAAGTAGATTTTAACTGATTTCGCAAACCAAAATGGATTCTAGTGAAGAGAGATGTGTATGAAGAATGAAGTGCGAGTGTCATGACCACTACATGTGTCTCGGCATTAAATTCGGTAATGCCGGTCGACCAATTCGACGTAGGTATCCCCCAGATTTCGGCGAGGCGATTCGCGGTGAAGTTAAACGTAAATTAGAGGATATAAAAAATTTGGTTTGGCCAAGAGCTATAGTTGCCATTTTCGAAAATTGGACATTTTTAAGGTTTCACACAAAAAACCAAAATGGATTACAAGTGAAGAGAGAGAGAGAGAGAGAGAGAGAGAGAGAGAGATGTGTATGAAGAATGAAGTGAAATGACCAACCAACATGGAAGCCCCATGTGTGTGACAGCAAAAGTAAGCTTCAAAAGCTGTTTTGGATGGTAGACCAAACTCCCTTCAACCGTGAAGCCCTTTCGAAGGAGATATCAGAACACTTTGCCTGCCTTCTCCCACAATCACTATGTCTTTTATTTATTATTATTCTATTGTCTTTTTTTTTTTCCTCTTTTTTTTGTTTTTTAAATTGTTAAAGTGAACCATACATTTTTAGTGGCTAATAAAAATAGTCATGGATAAAAAGAATTTTTATTTTTTATTTTTTAAAGTTAATGATCTAGATCCTACCATTTATTTGTTTTAATAATAATAATAATAATATTATTATTATTGAACAAAGCTTTAGAAAATAAGTTATAAATAGATTTCGTTGTATATTAGCAGAATATTGCAACTTAAATTAATACAATGATATTTATTTTTTAGTTGAATAGAAAATGTGAAATTAATTTATTTTTATTTGATTGAAAATAATTTAATAGTATTAACTGCAGAACAATCCTAAGATCGATCAAGCGATCGCCTCAAAGATTGAAATAATCGAGCTTCATTTGTAAAGTCTAATTTAGTTATATCAATTAGTATTCGCAGATCATGTAAGTTGTATTTGTTAAGTATTCAACAATTTAGAAATTTCTATTTTATTTTGCAAAAAAAAAACCATTTAGAAAATTCTAATATTAATATTAGTGATAAAAGTTTAGAACAATGGGGCCATTGAGGGTGGTGACCTTTTGAAAAGTGGGGGATTATAACTTTAGCCAAAAGCTATTCCTTAATGGGTGAGCCCTCATTCTCATTCATATTATTCAACTATGACTCCTATCTATTACTATATTTATTAGGTCTCTCATTTTCTATCACTCCTTCACAAATTCCTTTCACTTTCATTTGTCACATGGGGTATTGGTTGTCTATATGCTTCTTTAATTTAGTAGAGCTTTTGCGGATGAGGCTTGACTCAGTGTTTAAGGGTTAAGCAGTGAAAACGATTAAAATTAGAATGACGTTCCAAACATTTTATACTTATCAGCTTCGCCACGTGTTGTCTCGCTTGTGGTTATTGGCAAAATCACGATTGTGGGTTATGTGGAGTGAGCTACAACTTCTAGATGCGTCGACATGTGTCATGTCATACTAATTAATGCTTAATAGTCGTCCTTGATTGTTTGACTGATTCTGCTCTTTAGTTAGAGACTAGGGTGGCGTTTGTTTTTGACATCTTTGGCCCAAATATGTTTCCGTTAAAGACATTTATTTTTTAAATTTTATTTATTGATGAAATTTTAAAAAAGTTGAATAGAAAAAGTGAAAATATTTGAACACTACATTCGAAAAAATCTACTACGTAAAAATAAGAAAAACTTAATTATTATTCTTATGAAGAGTTATGATATATCTCTTATGGATGTCTCATTTAAAAATTAAACGGCGGGACGGAGATGGGGAAAATTACCAGCTAAGCGTTTACATTTTACTTTGTTTTTATTTTTAATTTTAAATTTTATATTTTTATTATATTAAAATTAATATTTTCATAAAAATAAAATATTATGAATTTTATAATTATTTATTAAAAACATTATAATAATAATAATTATTTATATTAAAGTATAAAATAAAATAATAAAAAATTATTTTTAAAATATAATCGAGGAAGTCTTTATTATTATTATTTTTGAATATATAGTTGTATTACTTCATTCGGGGTTCGTTTATGCCGCAATCATTCTTTTGATTCAGCTTCTTTAAATGAAACGGCTGAAATCGTTCACGGCTCGAGATTTTCGTAAATCTCGTGCTGGAGTCATGGCGCTTTATCGTGAAAATCGAAAAAATTTCCGGCAATACCGAGTGTGAAACTTTAGGTCAGTGAATTTGAGGCGAATTTTCTGGCCATGATCGTTTAAATCATCAGATCTGAAAATTTGCTTCATGACAATTATATTGATTTATTATTTTATTAACGTTGCCATTTTTTGAAAATTTTAGGGTTTCTGATGGCAATCATGACAAAGTCTTGGATTTGAAAATAAACTGGCCAGTTAAAAACCAATTAAATTAAATTAAACATGTGTCATTAAGGCGAGGAAGAATGAGGAGCCACAAAATATCCGTCCCGTTATGCATATCTTCTTTCTGCAATGTTAAAAACAAATGGCTGTCTTAATGATATTAAGTCTTGACCGATAAGCTAAAAAAAAGTTATTCATTAAGTAAAAAAAGCAAAACACCACACAGGTAACATCTGGAAATGCCGCTGGTGGACTTTGGTCGTTAATTGAAACAGTATGTCGTGAATGGTAACATTTGGTTGTTCCTCCCCTACATGCATTACTAAGTAGGTTAAGGTGTTTTGGGGCTTCGCTTTAGATGCACTTGGGGTCGGGCACTCCACACATTGGGCCTTTGTCCGCGCTTCTCTTATATTGGGCCCCGAGGTAGCTCATTTGGGCACAGTTTATATTAGGACGGAATTTATGAGAGGAGATCATTAGAGTCTCAGTAAAAGCAGAATCTTATAACGTTGTATTTCAATGTGAATAGAAGTCAATAATAGACATAAAATATCATATCAACCCTCCAAGCCCAATACTAAATATTTAGAATACTAATTTTTTTTTTTTTTTTTTGCAATTTCTATTCACATGAAGAATGACCAGGACAGTTGCTAACGGTTAGTTAGATGGCCTTAATGGGAGACATGGTTTCTTAAAGACTCGGTGCCTTGTGTTTAGTTATTTTGGTTGTCTTAGGTGTATAAAATTAACAAGAAGAAAGCAGGTAAAATAGACATATTTTGTAGCAAATATGTGGATTGATTCTCTGTAGAGGATTTTCTTTCTTTATTTTTTTATTTTTTGTGTTGCTTATCGAAACTTTGATTGGGACCTATAGTCAAAAAAAAAATTATTAGAACTTTCTTTCCAAATAATATTTCAGAACAAAAGAGAAAACGGTAAAAGAAAAAAAAAGATTTAAAATTATTAAACCATTTATATATCGAACATATATATTTTATTTTTTTGTCTATTTTATATAAGAATAAATAATTTGAACATATATTAATTTTAACTAACTGTAATTATATTTTATTTTGTTTTACTTATAAACAATGACATATGTATTTATTTAGATAATACGTGGATATTTAAGCAGTTCTGGCGCCTCAATTAATCTCTCATGAGCCACGAGGTTAACAGGCGAAGTTGTCTACAGTAGGCTGAGGCTCGAATTAGTAACAATTGGGTTAAACCTAAGTCTTAAATCAATTAGATTACCCTCATGATTAGTGTAATATTCGCATTGAGTTCTATCTTTAAAAAATAATATAAAAACTATATAATAATATCAAACAATAAGAAAATATACACTTACAATGACATAATGAAATGAAAGTCAACACTAAAAGATATAATTATTTTGATCAAGTCCTCCAGCTTGTAATAAATAAAAAAATCTATTTACATTTTTCTTTGTTTTAGATATGAAGTTTTAATTTCAAGCGAAGGTCTCACTATCTTGAAACCAAATTATATACTCCAGGGGCATATAAAGAATGAATTATGTAATATAAATATTCAATTTATCTAACGTTTCTTAAATTATTATTGAGACCCTAATCATGAATTTTAAATATATTTCAAGATAAATTTCAAGTTTAAAAATGAAACGATCTGAAAATCGAAACATGCTGTGAGATGGTTGAAGTCTTCAGTATCTTAACCGATAGTCTCGAATTAATTACTAAGAATCTGACTTTCTGATATGTGGTAGAAGCTTTATCGTCTTGTGAAATCACCTCATGTCCCAGTTAAATCTGGATGTGGTAAAAGGACAAATAGACTTAAAAGAAGATCGATCAATTATTATGAAGTATGCATGATGAAGAGCTTCAACAAATGCGAATAGAATGATGCATAACATGAGAAATGAAGTTTATGGAGAGAGTTAGGGGGACAATTAAATGTTGGGATACCCTTAGATCATAGGTCAATAAACTTTAATCCTCCAAAGGATACCATATCCAATTTAATCGAAGTTTTTGAGCATATGATTTGATCAATATCCATTACATCTAGACGAGGAAGATGCTATAATCCTTTTGAGAATAAGCTGTATTTTTAATGGCTTTAATTTGAGACCAGTAAATTGTTTAAGAGGCTGAGCGCAAAAACACTCTTTCAATGCTGTTTAAAGCGATATATTCTACCCCAGCTTGAAATTGAAACATGATAGACAACTAACTATCTATATAATCCTTTAGCTTTAATTTTTTTTTATTATATATCAACATACTCTAGCTCACAAATATTATATGTTAAATTTCATTTAAAAAGTTATTGTGATCATATATTTTATGATCACATGGCCTGACTTGAGCATGCTTGTTTGCTTTTATTAACTAGTAGTAATTACAAGCCATAATAAATATATAACCACCTTAAAGTGTCACCCAGGTGAAAACTATTGAAGTTTTTGTATTCTCTTACGTTTTGTTTGAAACCCGAAAAGTGTTAGGAAAGGAAAAAAAATATTAAAAAAAATGATTTTCTTATATTTGGTTTCATAGTGAGAAATATAAAAGAAAATCAAATATAATCAAAATTTATCAAAATTTTACATATTTTAAAGTTTCAAATCCTTATATAATAGAAGAAACAAATAAAATGAATTTGAATAATATAAAATTAATTTATTAATTTTAAACTGTACACTTTCGCCAAAATTTCGCTTATTCTACTTTTTCTTTATATTTTCCTTTTTATTTTCTTTCCTTAGTAGTTTGATAAATCATGACTATTTGATAGTTAATGTCTTGATTTATCACAAGAAATATCTATTAAATATGTAACAATAAATCTGAAGCGTTAATTTAATTGTTCCCGTCTCTCAGATTTGAGTTTTCTTTCTCCAATAAAATGGTTTTAACTGTGGAAATATGAGTTTCATTTGAATTTTCTTTGTTTTTCTTATATTTTTGTCGTGACTTGTTGTAGCGTGTGGTTGTTCGTTGGTTTTGTGTGGACCGATTGAATGACAGTCTTCAACGATCATCTGAAAAAGTCGCGTAATCCCTTTGTTATCAATTATCTTGATGGCTTTGAAATATTAGGTATGGCGTATTAGGATTATCTAGTGTGTATGGCGGCAGTGGGTTCTTCTTTATTATTAACTTGGACGCTATGTTATTTTCTAATGTTTTTAGTAGTTTGATTTTTTTTGTTAATATGTAAATATATTATAATTACGAATCAATAAAATTTCATTTTTCATTGTCAAAAAAAAAAAAAAAAAAAAAAAAAAATATATATATATATATATATATATATATATATATATATATATATATATATATATATATATATATATAATATATATATATATATATAAGTAGGGAATACATAAATTATAATACAGTATATTCATAAAATATTCTTTTGTTACATCATGTCAAATGTTCATGGGATATATTAACAAAAAAACATGAGAACAGAAGTTGGGGGCTATAACTTAAAGTTACACAAAATTAAAAATTTTAAATCTATTTTTTTAAAGTTTAATAATTTTTAATATAATGTAGTAGCTGCTTATATCTCGAACCTCTCCCCTCCCATGTTTAGCCCTTTTTTAACATTGAACTTGTGGACAATTTTTTTTTATTTTTTTATTTTTTAAATCTATAAACACAGTTTCATTTGAGGTTAGTTTTAAAGTATACTTATATATAAGCTTTTAGACTATTATTAATCTTTTTATGGTTAATGGCAAATCAATTGGTAATCAAATTTTCAATAAAAAGGCATCTCTTTCTTTATCTTTTCATTCACGTTGACTTTGTATTACATATCATGATATGAATCTGTATTAATGGCAAGAAGATATTTTAAAGACAAACAAATAAGTAAAAAAGCAAATAAATGAGAATAGGTATACCTTACAAAATTTGACTTTTATTGTCCTTTTCTATTTGACTTGTTCAACATTTCATGTTGGATATTTCAAAAAAAAAAAAAAAAAAAAATTTCATGTTGGATCAATAAGTTATGGGTGATTTGATTAAACGATATTTTGAAAACCTGAAATTTGAAATTTGACCTTTCATCTATTTTTGGTCTGTTCGATAAAAATGTTTATCTTGTTTTCTTGTAAAAATAACCCATTCTTTTAAAAATATAATATAAATATAGAAATAAAAAATGATATTTTATCAAGAAATGGGTCATTTTTAATGAAAATATGGGGAGATGTTAGATTCGCAAATCCAAGGGTATTTGATGTTTTAACTAAATATTTCATAAATTATTGGTATGAGTTGGATTTGCACTTGTGTGAACACCATTTATTTTAGTTTTTTAATGGAGAATAATTCATTAATTAGTAATAATACGTCAGATGAAACGAATAATGGTATTAAGCTACAAGGATAATCTGATATCAGTTAATAGCGTAATGAATCATTAAAAACTACGTATTTGATAATTTTATATTAATTTAGAATATATATGAATCAGTTGTATGCACATCTTGTGAGTGATTTGAGCGATGTCTTGATCGAATGTTTCTTTGTTGAATCGACATCAAATGACTATGACAGATGGCAGAAAACAAACCATCGTACAACTTTTTTTATTGCTTGATAATGTAAAATGATAATAATAACATTAATAATAATAACAATAACAATAACAATAATAATAATAATAATAAAATAGATAAATAGTGCATATGAGGATTCTAGAAATGACTTTTAAGATTTTCAAAATCAATTTTAGAGCATCTACTTCAATATCCAGGTCTGAAGAGCCCAAACTATTTAAAGCCCAAATCATAGCAGGCCCAAATTAAAGACTCGGCCCAAACTCAGTGGATTCCTTTCTGAAGCGCGCAATTCATCCTAAAGCCAAGGCCCAAGCAAAGTAAATTTATTTTCTGAATTTCTTTTCTAATCCTAATCGATACGGGTGGTAATTCGTGTTCGTGGTTCATATCAATAACAGGTTTTTTATTGTATTCGTCAATCCGAACACAACATGAATAATAAAAGGGTTAGAAATAACAAATTCAAACACGACCCAATTAATAATAGTATAACATGTTTATTAATTTGGTAATTTAAAATAATATAAATTATAATTAATTCATCAATATTTAACATAAATAATATATATAATAAGTTAATCCAGGTTAAATATTAATTCACATAATAATTAAACAGGTTAATACAAGTTAAATTTGTGTTATGTGGATTGATATAAATATAACTTGTTTATTAAATGAGTTATATGGGTTAACACGAATTTGATCGAAGCACGATTATATTCATACCAAACCCATAAAAACTATATCGAGTTTGTATCTTGTTCATGGGGCGTGTCAAATTTTGCTAGGCCCACTAATCGATAACATTGTAGAGAGAGGAGAATTACGTTTTAAGGGTAGTTAGATTTTAAAATTTTTAAACAAGTTATATGACCTTCAAAATATGGCTCACACTATCAAAGTTTTGAAAATGAACACAAAGCATATTGATTTATGAAAATGCTAAAAATGACCTAAATTGATTTGTAAATTTAATTAAAAATTAATAATATACTCATTATTTTAATCTTAATTTTATTTTTTAAATGTATAAATTAAAGAAATAAAAAATTAAACTTATGTGATGATTTACCAAGAGATATGTGTTTATTTAAGTCTTTTATTTTTTTAAACATTCGATATTTGGTAAAGCGTATGAGAGTTGGCCTCATAATAAAGGCATTCTCAGATTTCTCAAATGTAAAAATTCTCAATTGTATTGATTTTTTAAATATCAGATAAATTTTATTACCCACTATGCAAATCTTATGTCTATCATTTTTCATAACATTTTCATATTATTAACGAGTTTTCAAGTAAATAAATAGACAAATAAAGCAATAAAAATTAAAAAAAGAGAAAATTTTCAAAAAGGTCACTTATGGGTGATAATTCCAGTTACAAGTTATTATATTTAGAAATTCCTTTCAAGTCCTTAACTTTACATTTTTTTTGTGAGAATTATGTTAGGGTGCATTGGAACTTATGATCAAGGTAGATAGAGAACCAAACACATCTAAATGCATTAAAAATGTTTCACAATTCTTAAAACATGCACTAGAATAGTAACCACATACGATCAAGGGAAAAGTAGGTGAAAATTATAGTAGATAGGTCATGAAGAATTGGATTTAGGTGGTTCAGGGTATCGGAAAAAAAATTGTGGATAGTGAATGTATCACTTTACTATAACTAAGCATTTGCGTAATTCATAATTATGATGATCGATTCATTAGTTATGATAGATACGTTCTTGATCGATTGCTTTTTTCATGGTAACTTTGACATGTTTTCAAATTGATTGCTTGAGCGCGCACTACTATGATCAAATACAAATACCCTTAGAAGAGAGAGGGTGCCATGTCATCTCTCAATTTATTTTTTGAAAAGAAAAATAATTTAATTGATTATTATGATAATCGATAGTAACATTAAAATCAAAATTGCTAAAAGCAGCCAAAGATTAAGCAACGTCGGGTTAATAGCATAATGAATCGATTTACAACTTATACATTTGATAGTTGAGGTTATACATATATATGCTAATATTATTATGACTAGAATACATATAATTCCCGAGTTAACGACATATTGCGACAATTGATTTGATTTATTGTCTTTTGATCGTGATATAATTCAGCATGCAAGGTACTTGAATACAAATAAGCAGCCGTATTCCTGATGACCCAATCGAAGCGTTATATTGAGATGGCCAAGTGTAGGTTGTCTGAGACGATGTAATCAGCAGTGAAGGTGGCGGCGATGTACGTGTACGAAGTGGCCAGACTAAATCATGAAAAAAAAAAACCTAAAATCCACAACAACCTCTAAATATTTGAGGCATCATTTCGTGAGAAAGAATAAGAGAAGAAGAGGGAAACCCTAAAATCCTCTAATCTAAAGCAATCCAAGGGATGTTTGATAAATCTTCCTCAAATTAGTTTTAAAAAGTAATTTATTTTGTCATTTTCATTTTTTCATAAAAATGGAAAAGAGGAACGAGATTTTGTTAATTTTGGTGTTGTTTATTAAACTTTTTTATTTGAAATAAGTCATTTATTAGTTAAAGAATTGTGTTGAAAGGAGAATACTCATTAAATATGAGTAAAAATGTCTTTATGATTAATTCATATTTAGAATATATTATGGAAAACAAAGTGACTTTAATGAAAAATACATTCACTTCAATGTAATGGGGATTAGAATTTGTGGTGACTAAGCAGCGTGAATCTATTATGACCAGCGGTTTTGTGGGTTTGAGTTGAGTAAAATCGTGATTAGGTCGTGTCGTGTTGGCCGTCAGCAGCGTTTAATAAATAGGTCATATTCGTTGATCATCTAACACGAATTTGACGATATTCCGTTAATTATTATATTAATTAAATTAACCTATTTAATAAGTTATTTGTGTTAAATATGAATTAATAATTATAATTCTATTAATTTAAATAATAAAATTAATAAACATGTTAAATTTAATAGGTTATTTGTGTTAAATATGTATGGATTATTAATTATAATTAACGTGGCACCAATAATCAATTAAATAAAATTAAATATTAAGTGTTGGCCTTTTGCTGCAAATAATAAATGGGTTGAGTTTGGGTTAGCGAATGTTGGCCGAATTTATTGTTCGATTAATAGGGTTTGGGATTTAGCAGAATGTAGATCTTGTCAGTCACGTTGTCACAGCAACGACACGGCCCAGTTAACACGGTGCCAGCACTAGTAGGGATGTTACGTGCCCATCGAAATTGTGTAAAAACTTGAGTGCATGTTTCGTTACATTAACATAGTGGAAATTTGATTTTATGTTTCAATTTTTGTTGTGTTTCTTTTTGAGGTAACAATCTTTGTTATGTTAAGCAAAAATATATTTTTTAAAAGTTTGTTTACAACATTCAAAAGTATGTTAGTTTAAAAAAACATTTAAAGTATTTTACATTAATTAAAGAAATTTTTACATGATGAACTTATTATAGTTAAGCCCGTCGAACATCTCTTTATTTGGTAATTTTGAAATAGGTGTACTTTTGATGATTAACAAAACTTTCCCAGTAATGAAAACTTTCCCAGTCGAACATCTCTTTATTTGATTAATTTTGAAATTGGTATACTTTTGATGATTAACAAAAACTTTCAAAATAATGAAAACTTTCCCAGTGCATCCATTCGCAACACAAGAACATAAAATAATTTAAAAGAAATAATTGCCCAAATTCGAAACTCCAAATAGCTTGGAAACATTAATAAATTATAAAAATATCAATTTCATGCAATTTATGTTTTTTCATTATCTTGGAATCTACATGAACTACAAATGAGAGAGTAATTCATAAATTTGACATGAAACAACGGGCATGTCATAGGCAGGTGGTTGTTGGATCCATTGTTCTGATTATATAATGTAAAATAATAAATTAAATGGTAATATGCAGTACGAAAAATTGCAATGAGATATAGACTAATAAAGAAAAATTACAAAACGATAAATCATTTAGAGTTTATTATATTCAATTGTGATATATCTTTTTAGAAGATTGGTATTAATTTTAAACTTTTTTTGACAGAGCTAAACATTTTAATTAAAATATAGTAAATTGTTTATATCGGGACTCAGGCAGGGCCTCACTCTCCCATGCCACTTAAAACTAGGGGTGGGTATGGATTTAGATCTTTGAGTCTTAGCTAAAAGCATGAACCGTTGGCTTTTGGTTTGTTATTTATATTAGCAAAACTATATAAGCATAGTTAATAAGATCTTCAGTTAATATAACGGATTTGATTTAACTTTGAATTAAAAACAATTATAATTCTATAATTGCATATTAAAGTTCAAATTCCAATAATTACTATAAATACAATAAAAATGCAATAGTTGTTATCAATTCATTTGCAATCCTATAACACTTGGTTCATTTATAATACACCCAAATAATATATAAAATGCATGTGATTAGATAATTTTGTCTAATTTTTAATAATACATGTTTAACAACTTCAATAAAAAAAAAAACTATATAAAAAAATCATAACTTATATGCTTTGGTTTGATGATATTAGATAGGTCCAAATAGTGTCTTATATTATATATTGTTATATACTACTAACATAAGTATATAACTATGAAATCTGGTGCATAATGTCTTCCTCCAGTTTCAAAAGCAAACATTATATCAAAATATTAATATAACCCGTCAACCAAAAAAATTATTATAATAATTCATTCACAAAATTTAAGAAACTATGAATATTAAAGTGAAATTATATTGATAAAATATCAATATCACATATGAAAAATAATTTTCATCTATATATATATATTTATAGATTTAAATTATAAATTTGTTATTGACTATATATTAATTTATTTTGATAATATATATTATATATTATATTTTATAATTTTAGTATAATATTTGTATTTTTTATTTTCGGTAGTTAGCAGAAACCATAGTTTTTGTATTTTGTAAACTAAGCCTAAACTGCCCCGGCTTAGGGGTGTATGAAAAAAACCAAAACCAAAGCGATCGGATTCGGTTAACCTATTTTCGAGTTCGGTTTCTGCCAATTCGATTCACAATATTTTAGAGTTTTCTTATATACTATTGAGCGTTGAGGTCCTATGAAGCTAAGCATGAAGAGTTATAGCTTATAACTTAATACACGTATTGAAGGGTTAGTCCACCATAAGAAGACTTGCATTTTGTTTTAAAAAAAATAAAAATAAAAATAAAATGCTTGCATTTTTTGTCAAGAAAAATAATCAATAATAATAAACATAATTTTTGGAAAAGTTTGTTCTCACATACTATATATATATATATATATATATATATATATATATATATATATATATATATATATATATATACTATATATATATATATATATTTTTTTTTTTCTTATAAGGATTTACATATTACCATTCACGAAATAATAATATAGACATACAGTCATGTATCATAAAACAACTTCGTACAATCTCATTTTCTTGAAATCAAATTACAGAGGAAAAATTATGTTTGTGGACATTCATATAAAAATATGTAAAAACCTTTTAAAAGAAAACTTCAAATTTCTGCATTTAGCTAATGAAAAATAGTATATCTTTAAAACAAATTCAATTTTATGCGTTAACAAATAAAAAAAAAAATATAAGATGATCAAATATATATATATAATTAAAGATTGCTTGAAAAGTCAAGGTACTGCAGCACTAAAACGAAAACCACCAAAATATCAATTTTTTTAAATAGATGCTTAAAATTTGTATTTCACAAACTTGAATTCTTATATGTAATTTTTCTTTAATATGAGCCTATGAGCTTACACTTTTCCTATAACTAAGCGTAAACTAAGTGAATTTTTGAAAAAAGAGTAAACGGTAAATTCTTAGGAATAATTACAAAGTTGAAAACTTAGAAATTTTTAGATCTTAGATAACGAGATGGGTATATTGTTGAATTAGGTCTCATAAAATCTAGTTCAAAGGCAGAATTTAAATCCACAATTAGAAAACGGTGGATTTTCACATTTTTTCCGGAACAATGGATGTCACGTGTTTCACAAGGCGAATTGTTTATGAAATACCGAAAGTTCAGGAAATGACGAGTTAAGTTCATGGGATATGATTTGAACTTGAACTGAGGCCAATCATCGTTTAGGGCCAATCGGACTGACGAAGGTGGACATGTGCGAGAGCGGCGGGCTTTTGCTATAAATAAATTGGGCAAAAAAGAGGTGGAAATAATACATATGGGTAGATGAAAGAAAGGCAAAAACTTATTCAAAATCCCGGAGTTAGTTGGTTAGTTTTAGTGGGCCCGAACGAAATTCATTATAACAACAAGAAGATGCGTGGGTACACGAAGGATTCTTTCGAAGATCGAAGGAAGTTTCGGAGATCAAAGTTGTCGGGTTCAGGAGGAACCTCACGCGTATGTGGTTGAGTGGAAATGCTTTACTCTTTGGGTTATTTCCATCTTTGGTAGGGAAAGGTTTTTTGTTTAGAACTTTTGTTTGAGAAAATATGTTTGGATTCGTTAGATGTTTCATATCTAGGTGAATCTCTCATTGGATTGCCTGCGACAGATGCTCTCGAGTGGATGAATATCTAATTATTCTACCCAAGTAATTCTGTGTGAACCACTATTCATGACCATAGCGATCATTCTGTCTCATCAACTGTTCATGCGTTGATCCATTCTTGGTTGCGTTGTTCGTCACTATTCCGATATTGCATTTGACGATCTTATTGCTTGGTAAGTAGTGACATGTTTGGATGTCGTATGGCCGTGTTCTAATGTATTGACATGTGATGAGTTTATATGTGCGGATGGCCTTTACACTTAAGCGATTGTGTGTATGTCATTGCTTGATCATAGAATGACATGTGTACATGGATTTCGATATATGCTTACATGATATATTGACATGAATAAAATGATGTATGGAAGTCATATGCAGGTGATGTGATTGTCCATGACACCTGGTAAGTGGTGTAAATTGTATTTGTGTATGCTTGTTCCCATTATACATGGCATGATATAACATGCGATGACATGTTGCATTGCATATGCACCCCGAGACATCTCATTGTCGGATGTGCTGATGCATGGTTGATGAATCGACAACTACGTTTGGTGTTTGATTGGGTGGCCTCGGTTATGGACAATACTGGCAAGGTATACGGTTGAATAAAGTGGTAAAAAGAAAATATGTATGGTATTAACAGCGAGGATAGATCTACTTGGGGTGAAAGGCAAGAATTATGGTGACGTAGTCCTAACGATGAAAATTAAGTAAAAGTGTCTAAGTTTAAGCTTAGTGGTGACAACAAGTCATTCTGGCTGCAGTTTTGAATATAAAATGATCTTAGTGTATTAATCAAAGCTTTTGGTTATACGCAGTAAATTTGTTTGAAAATGATCATTTGGATGTCTTCAGAATGACGGTTTATGTAGCGTAGAACTGGCGTTGTGTGATGGGTCGTGGAGACTCAGAGATGTAATGATGAAAAGTTGGTAGGACTCGGGGCATGGTCACGTGATTGAGTCGTCTTATTTCATGGTATATGGCGTAGAGTTCCATTTAAATTGGCATGTTCTTGGAATATGAATGTGAAATGTTGAGTGAACATTGTAATGCGCCCAGGTGGGAGTAGCCCTTGTAGGAGGTGTCTCTCTTCAGGCATGACTCGCCGCTTTGAGACAACGTTCCGAGATGCGGGGGTGGCATACCGCAGGTGGACGGCGCTTCGGTCGAGAGGCCAGTGATTGTGAAGAAGAAGTAAGCGTGTGGCCTTGATAAGTCCTTTGCAAAAGTGCGGAGACAAGCTGGATTCACAACATATATTTTAGTATAAAGAATTGTAATTAAATTAACTTTTGGTATGCCAACTGTAGTCGGTATGTAATAATGGTAAGAGAGTAAGTAGCGGCACTCTTACGGACTATTTTGTTCGTGTATTATTCGCTCTTTCGACTTAAATATGGATGATGGATCTGGTAAAAAGGCGTGTGTGAGGTGGTGCGAGCAACTCGGTATCCCTGATAGTGGTACTCGTTTGTTACCAAGGCTTAGGTGCGCAATGACCTAAGGTAGTATTTAGCGAGTTGACGGTTTGGTGATAGGTTGGGTTTTGGGGCGTCACATAAAGCTAGTAAAACTTATGTATTTTTAATTTTTTAATTTTATATAGAAAATAATAATGTTAAAAACATATAAGTGAATTTATTACACTTAAATATATTATTTATTATTTTTATCCATTTTAGTAATGTCCATATTTATCTTATACAAATAATAAATTTTATTTTTATAAAAAGTATATAAATTCTTGTTGTTGTTGTTGTTTTTTTTTAAAGAACAAAACTATCAATGTATTCAATTAAGACTAATAAATAAGCATATCCCGAAAAGAAGCTCATTAGCAGCCTGAGCCAGTTTCAACCCTAACAGGCTGGATCTAGATCCATTTTGGAAGAGAGGTAGCCGAGAACCTCGATATGAAGCCGTCGAGCAGAGTGGGTCCTCGAGGCATGCCCCAAGTTGTATATTATATTTTTATTTTTCAAATTATATATAATAATCAATGTTTTAAAAACCAGAATAATGATTGAGAGCTAGGAAGGATTCTTGATTCACGGTTCAATAGTGAACTTCAAATGGTCGAGCATGCAGTCAGTAGTTTGAGCCGTGATGTCATGCATCTATATTTATAGTAAAAAATTAAAATAAATTCATAAAATTAATATATATATATATATATCGAATATTTTAGTTTTATTAAATAAAACATTTATGATAAATATAATATATTAAAAAAATTATTTAAATTTTTATATAATTATTTATTATTATTATTATTTTATTATATTTTTAGGTTTTTGGAAGCACAATTATTAATTAAGTAATATCATAAATGGGTAATATTATTTAAAATTATAGAATATATAAAAAAGAAAGAATAGTTAAATGAAGAATATAAATATGAATCCCATCGTTCATTTATGAATAAAGAGGGTTTAAAAGTGGGGAAACCTTCAATGAGTTGGAAAATAGCATGGACTGTGTAGTGAGCCACTTGTATACAATAATGGAATGTTTGTTGTCATAATTGTGACATTAATAAGCTGAGAAAATGTGTGAAACCTATGAAATTTTGGGAGAAACTAGACTTATGGAAGAAAAATAATGTTTTTCAACACTTCATTTCCTAAAATATAAGAAGTATATGAGAAAAAAAAATTCAGAATAATAAGAAAACTATTAAGAAGATATACTAAAAAAAAAAATAAAATACTCTGACTAATATACAAAATTGAATAGATTTAAAGAAGTAGATATACTACTAGAATATAAAACTACGAAATAAAAATTTTATAGGGTACATTATGATATTATTCTCTATTTATTTTGGTTGTAGACTACAAAAAAATTAGAGATAGGATAGAATTACTAATAATTTATTGTCAGAATTATAACATTAAAATTTAGGTTTGAACATATAGCATGCAACTTAAAAGTTGGAGACAAAATTTGAAAAATGATTGAATTAGGTCTTCAAATAAATAAAAAAAATAAAAATAACATTAATACATTTCTTAAAAAAGAGATCAAATATCTAACTAGAAAAAATTGAAGAAATAATATATACTATCTTATATTTGATAAAACCTCAAGGAAAAGTTACTAAAATCAATGACTAGATATTTAGAAAAAAAAACTATTTAAGGAGATATGCTTTAAAGATGAACAAATTATCTACGATATAAAAAGATCTTTCATACCGAATCATCAAAAGTACTATAAGCTAAAGCGGAAGCTTACCTTGATCCATAATGAGTATGATGGTAAAAAGAGATTGAACTTGATCTTCAAACCTTGTAAGTAGAACTTAAGTGATAAGTTATGATCTTCCAAGTTTTGTATGCACAAGCCCTTTAATTCCTTAAGAGTTTCTTCTCCCTTTTGATGGGATGATAGAAAGAAAACTTGTGCACATGACTTGGGGATCGCAACTATTTATAGGAGTCATGCTGACAGAGTCATGATGTGCGGATTCATGATACATTCCCATTAGGATGATTCATGATACATTTCTAGATTCATGATACATCCCTAGATTCATGATACATCCCTTTAAGAGGATTCATGATACGTCACCTTAAGAGTATTCATGATACATTCTTCTTCATGAAGATTCAAGACTTTTCATTTCTTATTTCTAATTTAGTCCATTATAAAATCAGAAATAGGAAATTTAGTTTCCACACATTAAAAAGCATACCAAATGTGATGTTTTTAACTCTATCAACTTAATCCCTATAAGATCACTTCATTGGAAATGATTCCTTAGATAGCCAATAATGCATACTTAGTGATATATGTAGACCCACATTTTAGAAAAAATTCCAACAATCTCTCACTTGGGTCATATATATCTAATACAATTATGCATTATAAAATAACCTTATGAGTTCAAAATTTCTATCCTTACCAAAACATCACTAACAATATGGTTCATGAATCATATCAACATAGGATCAAAGGAGATATTGAAGCTAAATATTCTCTGAACAGACCAAAGCAAGGAACATACCTTTCTTTGCCCTCCCGGCATGGTACTTAGTACATTCCTTCTTGACATGTCTATGCTTATTATAAAAGAAGAAACTATTTTCATCCTTATTTTGCTTCTTTTGCATTAGACCTTTAAACTTCATTATTTTTAAATGCTTTAGAGGTCTTTGGCAGTGAGCACTTTCCTCCCGATCTTGTTTAACCATTCTTCCTCTTTTCTGAATGAGATGAGCTTGTTAAGAGACCATTTCTCCTTCTAGCAGTTATAACCAACCTTAAATTGATTAAATTGTGGAAGAGAGTTCAAGACCAATTGTACAAGTACATCTTCCGATAATTAGATCTTTAGGGTCTTGAGTTTAAGCTATGCAAAAGCATAATTATTTTCGCTAATCACTTTTGACAAAGCGCATTTAAATATCTACAAGAAATTATTTGGCATTGGTAACCCTTTCGGATACCACACCCCTAAAGGTTTCTGGAATGCTTAGATTTATATCATAAGACTCATGTGATTCAAGCACCCTCACTTCTTATAAAATTTTTTCTCTTAAGAAGAACTAGAGTTTGTAAGAGAATGGGGTTGCTCTACCCTTAGTGCAAGGTCTAAATCCATGCAGCCAATAACGATTAAAACATTCTCCTTCCAATTCTTAAAGTTAGTACTACTTAGGGTTGGTACTAAATTCAAATTGGCATATACTGTAGCAAAATTAGCTAAAGAGAGAACAAAGTAAACCATATAAATTTATTCACATAATAAACCGAAATTTAATCATTCAAATAATGAATCATCTCATCTCAAGATACCTAGTGCAACATTAATATCAAGTCTTTGGACAATAATATTAACTGCTAATGGTACTCTTGTTGTAATGATCAAACACTGACAATAATGCATGTCAAATAACAAACCTATCTTTGGATTGATTTATTATCCACATGTACAATTTTATAATTATCACTTGTTTATCATCACATATATGTAATTTGGCCAAGTATTCACCTTCTTTTGGGTTGGCTATTACTCGCATGAATATACACACACCACATTCAACATCTCTTATAAGTAATCTACATAAGAGAGGTTATTTTGGCGACTTCATACTTCAATTTACTCATTCGAAATGCTAAACAACATAACCAAGTATTTGAATTTATATTAGAACTATTGTGATGATTTAAAATCACCACTAAAGAGTCACGTCTTCTTTTTATAACCATTGGTAGTAATAAATGTCTCTTCAAAATTCAAATAATGAAGACACTTAATCCATTAGCAAGGTTGAAACCCCAAAACATAAAGAGAAAATACTCATGATTCAACCATTAAACCATATCATACATAGTGTAATCATAATTCCACTATGGTGAAAGTGCATTTTCCTCATGTATGAAATTTCAATAAGAGTATGTTGTGTGATTTTGTACGCGTAAGTGCACGTGTCGTTTAACAAGTAATATAATGTAAGTCGAGTGTCAATCACGAGGACTATGTCTATTAATTACTAATCTAATCTAACTAATTGTGGCGCTGAGCAGGGGTGTCAGTTGACTACGTCGACTCTTGGAAATTCTATACATCTCGTATCCACGAGACACATACACAGTAAAATAGCCACATGGGACTGGCCACATCCATACTCATAAGACGAAATAATCAACTATATTCTCCACCAGTTTCCATTGTCTACAAAGAGTTATACATATTTACAAAATATTTACTTTCAAAAGCCACATTTCGGCTTTCTTCTCAAAAACTACCTCTTGAATCTTGCAGTCTCCTGTATAGTCTCTGCTGCACGAAAGGGGTTCCACGGCGGGGTGGCAGCCCGGTAGAAAGTCTTCTACGAGGTTCTCCCCACTGAAATGCATATCTGATGGCATATATAACGTCGATCACATTCCATACCGTTATTTTCTATATGAAATGTCTATATCATCGTGAGATACGACCCTCGTACTTTCTTACGAGTCCCAATGGAAGCTCCTACGCTGGAATGTCAGTGTGACTAAAACAAGTCATCGTGTCTTATGCCATATGACTAACCATTGAATGACCCTCAATTTATTTATCAAAATCTTTTCCTTTATTTTGTGGGCCCGCAGTTTTAGGGTTTACAGCAGGGCGCGCGCCGCGCCTTTGACATTTTCGAACTACGTCGTCGGGATTCATATCTGCAGTGAATAACATTTGGGACTTTCACCTGGGGGATCTGACATGTGAAACATGTTTATCATTTGATCATTTACACTCTATTGAATCTATCTTGGACTTTGTCCCATTTTCAGAGTTCCACGACCGAACAACTCTTAGGTATACCACCGTACTTACTTTGAGCGTGCGAATGTGTGGTATATGAAATGCATGATGTGCATTTTCTCATGTTATCATGAATGAACCTTTACATGAAACATTTTAATGTGGAGGCATTATAATTTATACATATAATCTACCTCCATACAAGCCATATCAATACGTGAATAGCATGTCAGTATCACATTTCCACATAGCATGTTATTGAAGCAAGCCATAACACCTGACTCTCAAAAAATTAGGACCGTCGCGAGGGTACCTCACGGCCTTCGCAAGCATGAACAATCAGGTTCGAGCATCGATATCACAACCCTGAAACCACCACAAGGCTTCCGGTTACTAGTCGAGCCACAACTCCCTTAGTCGGTGGCTGTGTGAAGCGGAGTCATAATCCATACCGCCCCAATTCCCAAGCTTGGAACTAATTTACATGGCCTCTCATGGCCTCCCACAACGACCCCTACCATTATAAAGCCTTTAGGCTAAAAGTAAACCAAGTAGGAAAAATATCACACCTCTTGGAGTTTGTCGAAACTCAACTTTTGAGTGTCCACACGTAGATCCCTTTGTGTGCGCAGGCTTTAGTCCCTCGGGTACCAGGCATTCGGCGCGAAAACGGAAATCTTCCTTTTCCCTTTCCTTCCTTCTCATTTTTCCTCCTTTTCTCTCTTTGGATTCTTTCCTTTCTTCCTCCTCCTTCCTTTCTTTTCCTTCCTTTTTGCTTATCTTTTCCTTTTTCTCTTTTCTCATCTCATTTCCCTTTCATTTCTCCTCATTTTCTCTTCTCCTTTTTGGTCATTTCTCTGCACTGGAGAAATCATCATCACAGGTCAATGGGAGAAATTGCCTCCCCATTTCTGAATTAAAGTGTGACTCCTTTTTCAGCTTTCTTTTCTTATTTCATAATTCCCCTTTTGACATCATCACCACGTAACCGATATGAGCCGGCGGATCTATTCCCCACTGGCTCGTGAGCCATTCCTTTTAGTAGACCACATGGCCTTGCCAAGTGGCATCCCATATCATGCCATTTGTCATCAGGCACCTCACGCCTCGGCATTAAATCCAGGCCACCTCGGAATCAGCGAAAATCGATGTGGTAGCTAAATTCGTGAGGCAATTCAGCGGAGAGTGGATTTCGTCATCGAGATCTAACAAGGTGATTTTCAGCAGAAATTTCTATTTTACCCTTTATCCGAATCTTTGGATTTTACGGGGTTTCATTCCTCCCCCTTAAAGAATTTAGGTCGAAATTCCACCCACACATGCGATCACGTACATACGCTCAATGGACGGAGATCATGAGATCTTAACTCATAGTCTCCATATGTACGCTTTCTGCAATTCTGAGGAGAATTCCCCAGGGCTCTTGGCAGGCTCTCCAGGAGGCCTCTGACCTCAAACCCCGAACCTACCACACGAGATCTGATAATAATAAGCATGTCGGCGTCGACACATATGGAGTAGAAACATACCTGGCATCTGTTTGATCTACCTTTCGACCTCACAGTGTATCGCGTGAACACGCCCACAGGTCCTCGAAGTCGGCTGTGAGCCACATGCGACTTCGACCATGCTCTGGCCCCTCACGGCTTTGTCATGCTGCAGAAGGCGCTTGTATAACACCTCCTTGTGAAGCCAGTTCCTTTGACCTACACTGGAGTGAGAAGGAACAACTTGAGTCGTGCTGTCCCAGCGATGGCGGACACAGGCTGAAACCAGGATCCTGTCTCATTGGGCGAATCCTTTCACATATGTTCGAGGCTGATGTGATAGAAGCATGTCATCGGCCACTGGTGGCTCCACAATATCCCATGTCTGTGGATGGGCTCTCTGCCTCTTTCTGTCTTGGAAGAAGGTGATCTCATCTATTTCCCAGCACTCATTGTCTCAGAATGCCTGTCGTCTCAGTCTCTCGTGGTCGAGGTGTCCCTGACCATAGAATCCATATCTGTGGCGGGCTCATGATCTTGCCAGAATGAATGACTTCGGCCCAGTTCTCAGGCCTCGACTTTAGTAGTATCTGTGGCCCATGGTAAATCCGGCGAATCACGAGCTTCGTGAATCCCCAGCCACGCGTGGTCCATCGTATCATCGCTTCACAGCCCGGCTCTAGGAGATCTGAGCTTCTAGCATGTCTCGCGGTCTGGGGAAAATACCACTATGAGCATCCTCTGAAACTGCGCCCGTGTCATATACTCTAAATCCTCTGAGCCTGTGTCCTCCATATGCTGGGCCTCGCTCTCTGGTTGGAGTCACATTCTTTGATCCTGCGATTATCGGAGGTGATCTCCATGGCCTCCGATATATTCTCCGTCTGCGTAAACCAGTGGTGCCAGCCATTGGATCTCTCCCCACATTGAGCGTGGGAGGATTGTGTGCTCACAAGCCTCACGGAGGTTCACGGGACCTCCGCATTTACTGTATGCTACGCTGAGCGGTACGTGCGATCTCTTTTCGGCAAGGCACAATGGCGAGGTAAATGCGAATTGGAAGGTCGGATCAGGTGGTGCGACCGAATTACCTCGTGGGCGAACCTCTGCGTCCTCGCCCTCGGCCCAGCCATCTATGTCGAATGGCAATAGGGTTATTAGAATTTTCACTTTCGGTCGACTAGCGATGCACCAGTGCTCAGACTTTACAACCATGAACTAACTGTTCATTTCCTAAAGCGGTGCTAATTGCGACCACTTTCAAAATAAATTAGAAACTTTCGTGTTCGTTTCATATCCAGTTCACAGAACATAGTTCTGACCTTAGCATTCACCCTTTCTATGCGCATTAAACCATGCATATAATATTCTTGCTTCTTAGCGCAATCATAGTCCATATATCGGTCCCAGTTATATGTCCTTACCTTGTTGAAACAAATCACGCAAAAAAAAAAAACATAGAACATTAATGAGCGTATCTGAGGGTGTAATTACGGCCAGGACCATATTCACACCAGAAAATAAGAATTTTTCACATACCTCGTCTGATGCATTTTATAATAAATGCAATATAAATATCTTATATATTAAATCACCCACAAAAATTTTTAAAATTTTGTACTTTTTTTACTGTGAGCGGTGTTCGTAGTGATTACCATGAGCGATATCCGACGGTGGTATAAACGATTACCGCTGAAACAAAGCTGGGTTGGGTGCACGGTCACGGACACCCACGGCCCATGTCGCGAGCACAAATTTCATGTCGCGAAAGCATCGCGCGCAGCGCCCAGTCATGGGCGCCGCGCGCACAACGCCTACACGCCATGTCACGCCGCACAAACCATCGCAGTCAAGGCTTCAGCGTGCGCACGCGCGTGATAGCTTCCTATGTCGCCATGTCGCGACCTCCCCGCTCGCCTTCGCAACCGCCCAGTCATGATCTTTTTCTTCGATGTCGCGACATCAAGGCAGCCAGAATCATGTCGCGACACCACTCAAGCCACTCCAGGTCGCGACTTCAAACTTCATGTCGCGACATCGCCTCCCGCCAAATTTCGCCGTCGCCACCCTGGCGTCGCGACATCAATTTCTATGTCGCAACATCACTCCTCATACAGCCGTAGTCGCGACCTCTCCCACATCACTTTCGCCCACTGTCATGGATCCGCCGGCACTGATGTCACATCAAGCCCCGCCAACTCATTTCGCGCACGTCATGGGCCATTCTTCCATGTTGCGACGTCCCTTGCAGCCACCCATGTCGCGACCTCAAACATGATGTCGTGACCTCAAGCCCACCACGGCCACTTCCCGCCGCAGAATCAGACCAGTCGCGACGCCATTCTTCCCGGTCGCACCTCACGCCCAAGCACACTGCCAGTCGCACCTCGCAGATCGATGTCGCGACGTCCCAGTCCCAACTCCGTGAAAGAATTCTTTTTTTTTTTTTTTTTCATCCAGCCAGTCTTTTTTTTTTTCCCCGCCTAGATGCGAGCCTTAACCCACCGCTATATAATCGAAGTTCATACCTTTAAGAGTTGAATTACAACTCTTTTTCCATAGCGGAACCGAACAACTCCTGTAATCTCACAACACACACCCGCCGGGTCTTCAAACCGAACAATTGTCCGTAAAATCAAATTTTTTTTTCATCATCCTTGCAAACCCGCTTAATCCTAAAGATGCGCAACTTTTACCCCCGCTCTTACCCACTTCCTAATCTCAATTTAATTACTACTCGCTTTCCGCGGCAAAACCGAATAATCTTCTTAATCCCACAAAACCCATTCACATGTTCAAAACCGGAGCACCTGGCCCGTAATTTTTTTTTTTTCGTTTATTTCTGACTGCTTCTACCAAAATTCGGAAATATCTAAGGTTAGATTTCTCGACCCCATTTTCAACACCTTTCCTGCTATTCACCAAACATACAATTCACACAATCTATAACAAACATGTTATACACCATCACACATCACATTTAATTCACCAAAATGCACACCGATAAAGGATCTAACCCGTGTCAACTGTCCTGTATATCGTAGATAATCCAACTCTACACCCACCGAGCTCCCAAGGTAACCGCTACCATTGCTCATACTGCCGTGACGCCCCAAACCCGGGTGTCCGTCGATCATCCGTCAACCCGCTGAAATTCTATACATCTCGCATCACGAGACGCATACCGAAAGTAAAATAGCCACATAAATCCCATACATCCATACTCATAAGACCAAAATAATCAACTATATTCTCATAGTTTCCATTGTCTACAAAAAGAGTTATACATATTTACAAAATATTTACTCAAAGCCACATTTCGGCTTTCTTCTCAAAAACTACCTCTACTGAATGCCGTCTCCCTAGATAGTCTCTGTACCTGAAAGGGGGTTCCACGACGGGGTGAGCAAAGCCCAGTAGAAAGTCTTCCTACAAGGGTTACTCCCCACCTAAAATGCATATGCAATGGCATATATAAACAATCAATCACATTCCATACAATTATTTTCTATATGAAATGTCTATATCATGCATGAGATGCGACCCCTCATGCTCACCATACCTGAAGTCCTAACCTGGAATTCCTCACACTGAATGTCAAGTAGACTAAAACAAGTCTCATCTCGTGTACTATACCATGACTAACCATCGACAACCCTCCAATTCTATTTAGACAAAGTCTTTTTCCTATTTTCAGGCCACGGATTTTCGTTTACACCGTAGGACGCCGCACGCCTTTTCAACATTTTCACGAACTTACATCGTCTGATTCATGTCTAACCCGTGAACATCTGGGACTTTCACCCCGGGATCTTTACCTCAACTTGCTTCGCCCCAAAACATGTAATTTATCATTCGACATTTACACTCGCAATCTCTATCTTCGACTTTGGTTCCATTTTTCCCGAGTTCACGACCCATTCACCAACACCGAGATACCCCCTGCACTCCACACCGACCCGACGCGATGTGACCGCATTATATGAAATGCATGATGCCACTGCATTTTCCTCATGTTACATGCATGAATGAACACTACATGAAACATTTTCAAACCATGGAACATTATAATTTATACATATAATCTACCTCCATGCAAACCATATCAATACATCAAATAGCATGCATCAATATCACATTTCCATAATTCTAGCATGTTATCTAAGCAAGCCATAACACAACAGTCTCAAAATTAGGGACCATTCAACAAAGGTACCTCACTGGCTCTTCGCAAACATGAACCAATCCTGCCTCCAAGCATCATTATCACAACCAATGAACCACCACACCTAGAAACTTCTACATTAGTCCAAACTCCTAACTCCCACAACAAGGATCAGGTGAAACCGGCTTCAAATCCATACCCTTTAATTTCAAAGTTTGAACTAATTTACATGGCCTCTCATGGCCTCCCCACAAGCAACCCCTACCATTATAAAGCCTTTAGCAGCAAACCAAGTAGGAGAATATCCTACCTCTCGAGTTTGTCGAACTCCAACTTTTGGTGTCCACACGTAGATCCTAATCACAGGCACCAACTTTAGTCTCGAACTTTCGAACGTCGATCGCTCGAAACCCGAAATCTTCCTTTCCCTTTCCTTCCTTCTCATTTTTCCTCCTTTCTGTTTCGATTCCTTTCCTTTCTTCCTCCTCCTTCCTTTCTTTTCCTTCCTTTTGCTTACCTTTCCTTTTCTCTTTCTCATCTCATTTCCTTTCATTTCTCCTCATTTTCTTCTCCTTTTGGTCATTCTTTCAATTCTGGGAGAAATCATCTCAGTCACGGGGAGGAAATTGCCTCCCCATTTCCTCAAATTAAAGGTGTGGCTCTCCCTTTTTCCATTTTTCTTTTCTTATTTCATAATTCCCCTTTTTGACATCATCACCACATGGCTCAATGTGAGCCATGGGATCCCTTTTCCCCCACACATGGCTCATTGTGAGCCATTCCTTTTAGTAGACCACATGGCCTTGCCAAGTGGCATCCCCTTATCATGCCATGTGTCATCCGACACCTCACGCCTCGAAAAACGTGAAATCCCGACCACCTCGGAATCCAACGAAAATCGATGTGGTAGCTAAATTTCGTGAGACGAATTCAACGGAGAAGTCCGTTTCGTCATCCGAGATCTAGAAAAATTCCGGATTTTCAACCGAATTTCTATTTTACCCTTTATCCAAAATCTTGGATAACTAAAATCTGATTTAAGAATTTCATTATGATGACTAAGAAATCAAATAAGAGAATTCCAACTTATCAAAAATGAATTAACTAACTAAGACACCAACAAGGCAAATCAAGAATCTAAGTTAAGGAGTAAAGAATCTAGCAAGAAAGATACCCTAAGTAAAGAATCTAAGGTCAGTCTCTTGCTTGAGGACAAGCAAGAAGCTAAGTTTGGGGATGTCATGAGTGCCCAAAAACACTCATTACAAACCCGGGATTTAGTGAGATTTGGATTAGTTTCATATATATATGACTTCGTTTTTATTACTTTTCTAATATTTATATTGGGTTTTGTAGGAAAAGTGGCCGAAATGGAGCCTTGTAGAGTCTTCTTCGGGGAAGAATGTGTAGAAAATACCAAATACGCGATGTCATGGAAGCTCGCATACCTTATCTCGAGTAGAAGCTATAAAAGGAAGCAGGGATTCCAATTTTTCTGGAGGAGAAAAGACTGACAGTGTTAAGGTTTGAGGAGCTCGGTTTTGGATCAGACCAAAGAAGACTTGAAGGCCCTTTTTAACGAGAGAGACTTGAAGAATTTGGGATCATCATCTCTCGATCATCAAGTTTTCTATTCTCATTATTACCCTAATTTTCATTTGTAATGGAGAAAATTATCATTATGTTCTAATTTCGTGGTTTAGGGTGTTGGTAGTGGATTGGACATGAATACTATGTATAAGTGTTGACTTTTCATAATTCCATTATCTTTTATATATTTGTTTTACTATTAACTCATGCTTGGTTAAAATCATCATATTAATTTATGATCAATCTTATTATGTGAGTGGTTCTTTGTAAGATCTGAGAAGTGAATGAAGAATTAGGTATAAGTGAGTTAACATGATAAACTTGGTAATATAGGATTATCAATAATTATGAGGCTTAGGAGTTCTTTGAATTTCATGCACCTTTAATGCTTGGGGTTGAGCCAAGGAGCAAGAAACCTAGTGATAAAGGGAGGTTAAATGACCTTGAGAAATGCTTTAGTTACATTAGATAAGAGACACCTTGGAGAACACGTATATTAGATAAAGGAATGGAACATCAGCATTACATAGTAGGACTGTCCAACAACACCAACACCCTAACCTTTTGAACCCATTTGGTCATCTTTACGTTTGAAGCGCACAGATACATGAGTGGTAATTTAATCTGGTTTCACTTTCACTTAGCCATCTGTTGACTGGACCATATGATGTATACAAATTTATGACGTTATCACCAAAGGACTATTATCTAATCCCTAAAACTACGCCTATAAAAACTTGTCGACTACATCTATAAATTGTTATGGATCAAAACGCCTATTCAAATTTATGACATATTACCCAAGGATTATTATCTAGTCCTCAGTAAATAAACCATAAAACTTGAGTGTGGGTTTCTTTATCTATAGTGTTGATTAAAATTTTTCATAAAGAGTAAACCATTTTTGTGGTTTTGATCCGATACTGCAAGTACGTATCGAACAAGTAGTAAATCGATTTAAGTCCGTATATCGATCCCACAGAGATCTCAAGAATTTTCTACCAACTACCCCAACTACTTAAGCTCCATACTATTTCGGACGAGCAATACGATAATGGATTTTGCTTTGAAAGCTTGAAAAGAATGATGTAAAAGAAAATGAATGAATAACAAATGAATTGAATATTGAAATATTAAAATAACAAATTTAGATTGAACGCTATTCTAAAGAAAACATTGAATAATCAGCCATTGCGGAAGAATCAATTCCTACTACCAGATCAGAACTTTTGTTTTCTCGAACTACATTTTTAAAACTAGTCCAAGGATTAAGATACAGACTGGATCTCTCCAAACCACAATCGCTCATCATTTCACCTAACCTGCTTTCTCGAACACGTAGGGTGAGATAACTACTTTTAAATCTAGTACTCGCCCGGTATTTTTTCTTTCAATACTTCATACTCATTAACATGGATCAGAACCCGAGCTCCTTCAATATAGTCATTGCAGAGGTTTGCACTATACTGGTTCCTCATCCTCAAAATTAGAACAGCTTACTCTTTCCTTGATTAGATCCTTGCTAACACAGGATCGAATTCACTATTCGAATTGAGGTGAACTCTCTGCATACTTAAATTAATAACTCACTCAACTCATTCTCGGTTACAAGTGAAAAGAGGATGTATTGATTTAAATATACAGAGCACATTAGATCAGCAATATCAGGTTCAAATACCTTCCCGAAATTGTTCCTAACTCTTAGGAATGCCTTCTCTGCGTTTCACCGCAGGGCCTCCCGGAAATCGTGAAATAAAACAACCTCGCTATGGGTACAGAGACTGACATCGGGATCAATTCAAAGAAATAAGCAAACCAAAGAAGTCGATGCATTATCCGTTCACCCATACGAATAAATATCGCTAGAAAGATACTTCGACAATAACGCTAATTCAATGGAAGTCGGGGTTTCTAAATTGTATCGAATATACCATACATTGGCTCGGCTGATCAAGAAAAACCATCAGGAATCGAAACTCGGGTGTTCGAATTCAAAATTTGTCCGAATTCAAACAAACTTACGTTAATTTTAAGAAATATAAATCGCATTCAATTAAACTTTACAAATAACGTTCAAATCCAAATTAGAACGAAATACAAACTAATCTAATCTAAAATAAATGGAAAGAAAACGAAAACAAAAGAAAAGAAAAGAAAAGAAAAGAAAAATAAAATACAGGAGCCTTCAGCAAACCAGATCTCTCTTTCAAGTCGCCAAGAGTCGCGCTTTCTTGGTAGCGTACTTCAAAGATTATGTGGTTCTCGCCAAGTTGGCCCTAATTTCGATGCATTTCGACTTTATTTAGCCGCCCAAAGAGGTCGACACCGTCGCGACATCGCTCTTTGGTCGCGACCTCGCTTTTGTCGTAGTCCTTGTCGCAAAGAGTTCTGCGTGGTTGCTTACGTCTTAAGTGAAAGTGAGTCACACAAAACCGATCTTGTCGCGACCCTTCATTGAAACTCACGCCGCCATACCATCGACGCTGGGCGACCTTCCGTCCATGTCGATGTCGCGAAGCGCCAGGTTGGGCGCGACCTATCTCAAGATAATCGCACGCGAATAACCCGATGTTGTCTCTAATTTCACGCTCGAATAATTGATGTCGCGACAACCGTGCGTTGTCGCGACCTTATCTTCTCGCGGAAATTGTTGTCGCGACAACTTTCTCCTCTTGCAAACCGATGTCGCGACCGCTTCGGCCAGAGTGTTGAGGCCGCGACCGCATCCGCATGTCGCGACATTGTTTCTTCTTCTTCTTCACCCCGGTTGTTTAACTTCGAGCTTCTTCTCTTTTCACTCCCACTCATTTCGTTTTCACTAAGATTCATTTGCGACCGGAGTTCCACTCGATGTAACTCCGAATACGCATTTTGATCGGGCCGCTAAAGCTTAGCAACATTCGTCCTTCATCCTTATGCGCTGCTCTGTCGCCACCTCCGCTTCATCCCATTTTACGCCCGCCCCGCCACATTCTCGCTCCTTTATCGCAATTCTCGCTCTTTCGATTTCATACACGTAAATTGTGAAGTTTCTATTCCGCATTCTCGCATATAAATCATTTTATGTAAAAATTAATCGAAAAATGGATTGAAAATGTATGACTTTTAAGCTCATCAAACTCCCAAACTTAAAATTCTGCTTGTCCCCAAGCAAAGAAAGAAAAGATTTGTTTCGTCTCTCAAACAAAAGGACATTTTTCGTTTCTATTTTGCAGCTGCAACCAATTTAATTAAAGACTAGAAATCAAGGTTTCTTTCTCGTGTATTCGCCTTCAAGTCCGGTATCAAGATTAGTTTTTACCAATCAAGTGTACATAATCGAAATTGTTGGAATTTGTTTTATAAATGCAAGGTCAATCGATCTCGCTAAAGAGTAAGTTGGTTTCCCTTTCTACTTTAATGAGTCAATTAACCCTTAGAGGATGTTCACCGCTTGATCTTTTCCGATTTTCAAATTCCATGTGCTCGTTGTTTATATTATTGATCTCCACTAATATAAGTTATTACAACCTTCAAGATCAATAAGGTCTTGGGGCTTGTAATGTTGGGGTTTCTGCAAGGGGCAGGATGCATGAGATTTCTGTAGTTAAGATTACCAATACTCATTTTTCCTTTCACTCACATATCAGCTTCTCTTTTTCTCCCTTTTCAGAGTTTCTTGAATAAACCCCAAACTCTGCATGTCGGGATACCACATTGATTTTCTTTCTATTCAGAACTGTATGTTCCCATTTCTCATTCACAATTCAAACTGGGGAATTTTTTTTTTTTTTTTTTTTCTTTTTCTATCGCCATTCAAGAATAATACAATGTTTTGTCTTCTTAGGCTTTCTAACACTCTTAGCGAACTTTGGGTTAATAACTCCCATACCAGATGGCATTAGGGTACTAGGTGTTGAAACACCCCTAAGAACTTAATTGTTCAAGAGAGTCAGCCACAAGACAAACCTATTCCTCAGCTTTCTTTCCACTCGTATTTTCCGATGTAGATCTTTTTCTCCTCATTCCCTTTTCTATATTTTCTCGAAGTTCTCAAAATTTATGCTCCCAAACTTTATTTCTTCCTCTCCTTGAATTTTGGTAATCATGTGTTCTTTCGAGGATCGATTCCTTTAGGATGGGTCAGGGTCTTTATCGGGCTGGATTTTTGAAAATAAGGTTTGCTTTGGCTCAATTCTGAACTAGCATATGCATCAAGATATGTTAGGGATGACTAGAATGACTCAAACTTTCCAAGGATGGCCTCGCATCATTTCTCGTTATTATCACCCTAAGGATTTCGCTGACTAATAATCTAACAAGTTCCAGAATTTTTAAAGCTGATTAACCGTGACTAACCCCTCGAGGATTTTTCGACTCACACACTGGATGAGAATTTAAATGATGTTATTTCTAATGTGTTCCTCGACTCACCGTTAATACCACAAACTCAAAAAATTGTTTTGTTCCTTCAATTGTATAACCTTCCTTATCCCGACTTATTAGCAAAATTCAAATTAAATCGTAATTCTATTTCAATTAATTGCCTGGTCATTTGGCTCTTATTCCGCATCAGGTAAAATTATTAATTGATTCCCAAATCGTAAACTAAATGAAATGTAAATATAATTCGTATATCATGAACAACCAATTTACAAATCGGCGTATCTATTCAGATATCAAACATTTCGATTTACACTGCTTTCTTACGCTACACCACATCTAAGTTCGAGAAAAACCCTTCATTTCTTTTGATCTAAATCCCTATATCTTTCGCAGAAGTTGCACTCGGCTTCAAAATTTGGTTCACTGCACCTGAGTCCCTTCAAGAGTGATTCTACGTTAACAAGGTTGTGCAACAAATTGGGGCTGCCTCTCCCTTTTTCTTTAGAGCTTCTTGGTTGATGGATTCTAATTAATCCATATTCCCCTTCCATCAACCATTCTTTTTATTACACAACGTTTTATGGAATGAAGAATGGAATTTATTTCTTTTCCGACTCCATTCATTCCATAAAACTTGTGTTCAAACCCTTGGAGCTCTTCTTTTCTCTCATTCTCCCTTTTCTCCATTCTCTTTGTTCGCTTTCTTCCCGTCGTTCTCCCATCTTTTATGAATTTCGTTTGTGTGGAAGAACAACCATTTATTCTTTCTTTTTATTTTCTATGAATGGATTAAAGAGATTCCCGAACCTTGCTCTTCCGGGGTGTTTCCAACAGCTACTGCTGTTTTGATATATAATTTTGAACGTTTTCCTCAAACTCATTAATTTCCCTCTGATTATTCCCCTCGAAATTGAGTGTATTAAACACATTGGTTCAATCGGAATTTGAATTTCTGTTTCTGCACTAATCACTATTTATTACTCCGTTCAATTGTGCTCTTCGCTCTAACTCATAGCCGAGAATGTAATCGCCATTAAATTTAGGGCAAATTGAAAACCCGCCTACCGGGTAAATTCTCTTCTTTTCGGTCGCTGACAACTTCATCGCTTGTCGCGACAACGCAACCTATCGAAGGACAAGTCATCCTCCGCCGCACCTAAGATGTTTACGGCGATGTCGCACCACATCACTCTTTTGCTGAATTGATCTTGTCGCGACATAAGTGTTTTGTCGCGACATTCAACTCTATTTTTTTCTTCCTTCAATTCGCGACTAAGTGCGGCATGACACATGGCGGCAGAGGAACATCGCGACTAATGCGTTTGCATATAAATTGAAACGACTTTCATTCTTTATCGGTTCTAGTTAGTATCAACTAAATCTAAATCAATTCCACACAGCAAATTCAACATATATTCTATTCACTTTTCCACGGGAATTTGGCATAGGGAAAGAATGCTTCCCACTTTTTCAAAAAGCTCCTTCACGTAATTCTTTGGAGTTGTCACAGGTGTCTCCTTCTCTCCTTCTTTACCTTTTTGCGCACGCCTTTTGCAACATTTGCGAAAAAAGTTTAATTAAACAAAAATTATTCCATATTACTAACTAATCACTATAAAAACCAGAAAGCAAAATCAAGGTGAATTACAAAAAATATTCATTAAAAGTAAAAAGCAGAAATTAAAGTCTCACATGGGTTGCCTCTAGCCAATTGCTCAATTTTAGTCCTTAGATTTGGACTTGCTATTTTGATTCTTTCTCTCAATGAACCGATTCCTGCTCTTCCTTTTCTTTCTTCTGCTTTGATAATGTAGTCACATCCGTGACTTTAAATTCCTCCCAAGCATCAGTCTTGAGTATTCTTGCTCAGTGTTGGCCTGTATGTATGGTCCCTCCACCCCTGGATTTCAATTTTCCTGGAAACAATCTTAATCTGGAGTTAAATAGCAGAACTCGATCCCCTTCTCTGAATTCTTTCCTAAGAATCCTTTGATCATGCCATTTCTTTGTCTTGTCTTTGTAGATCTTAGCATTATCATAGGCTTCATTTCTCAGTTCTTCCAGTTCACTTAGTTGAAGCAATCTCTCTTCCTTTGCCAATTTGAAATCGAAATTCAGCTTCCTTGATGGCCCACATGGCTTTGTATTCTAATTCAAAAGGGAGGGTGACGGCTTGCCAAATACCGATCTATATGGGGACATCCCGATAAGTTTTTGAATGCGGTCTACGTAGGCCCGAGGTGCATCATCAAGTTTGGAGAAGACCCAATCCTTCCTGCTTGGAACTTACAGGTCTTTCGGGATCTTTTAATCTCCCTGTAGAAATTCTGCTGCCCATTAGTCACGGGGATGATAAGCCAGGCTCATTATATGGTTTGATCCCATATCTGCTCATAAGCTTTGGAAAAATTTTGTTTGCAAAGTGGCTTCCATCATTGATGATAGTTAAGGTGTTCCAATCACACTCCCAATATGTTCTTTGCGAAACTCTAAGCTATTAACATCATTTCTTGGGCAAGCTATGACTTCACCCGTTTAGAAACATAATCCTTGTAGCGGTATATACGAGTTTCAAATGATTGTGGAAGGGTCATAAAATATCCCCATACATAAAAATTTGCACCACTAATATCCCTCGTGGGCATTTCGACTCTCTGGCCGTGTTCCAATCTTTTGGCATCTATCATAATTTGACCCGATAAGTCTGGTCAAAAGCGGCCCAATAAAATCGATTGGAGTATCTTTTGAAATTTGTTCTTTCTTCGAAAAATGCCCCCATACATGGTGATGCATGGCATTCATTCACGCTAATTCTACTTTGTTCACCTAAACACACATCTTCTTATAATCATATCAGCACCCCTCTTAAACAAGAGTGGGTCATCCCGGATATAATACCTATTTGTGAGTCTGAGCTTTCTTTTACATTGTTTAGCTGAATTATGAAGGAACTACTCCCTGAGGCTTCAGTAATTCACAATATCAGCATACCATGGCATTTGGAATGACAATTGAAATGATTGCTCATCAGGAAATTCTCTCTTAGTCTTATCTCCTCCTCTTACCTTGATTTCTTTCTATGCGGACAAGTGATCAGCTATCCACATTGTACATCCTTTTTTATCCTTAATCTCGTGAGATCGAACTCTTGCGAGTAGTAGCACCAAGTATCAGTCTTAGCTTAGCTTCCTTTTTGACATGAGGATATTTGATGTTTATGTTATGTGAACTATAACATGGGATCCCGGAATGTATGGCACGAATTTCTCGCAAGCAAACACTATGGCTAGCATCTCCTTTTCGGTTATGGAATAGTTTTTCTTGTGTGCTTAGGTGAAGGTTACGCTAGCATAGTATATGGCTCTGGAATATTTTATCCTTTCTTTGCCCCAATGCATTTCCCATTGCGAAGTCAACGGCATCGCATTACTTGAATCACGATCCCGATGCAGTGCTGACCATGATAGGTGTGAACGTCGATCTTGATTTCTTAGTAGCCTTGCGAGAATCATCAAAATTAAACTTCGTGTCCTTCTCGATGTCTGCATGAGTGATGCAGCCTCCTTGAGAAATCTTTGATGAATCTCCTATAAAATCCGGCCTTTGCATGCCCCAAAAACTCCTTATACCTTTTCTTGTTGTGGGAGGTGCTAAGTTGATAATGGAAATCTTGGATTGGTCCACTTCTAGCAACTAGCGAAATTTTATGACAAGAACAATACCATACGTCACCATGAAATGGCATTTTTCCCCAATTCAATGTATTTGTTTGTCCTGCATCTTTGAAATCTTGTTTTTCCGGGTTGCTCGGACAATTTGTTTAAAAGCTGGACCCACATACCGCTACAATGAAGTCATCCTCAAAATCTCCATGACTTCTCTGACCAAATCTGAGTTCCTCGACATCGCCATCTACGGAAAGTAACGGGGGCGTGCATAGCCCAAATGGCATCATACAGAAAGCAAAGGTACCATAGGGGCATGTAAATGTAGTCTTTCTTGGTCCTCGGGTGCAATTGCAATACAGTTGTAGCACAACGAATATCCATCGAGAAAAAAAAAAATGATGATGTCACCTTCTTTTTGTCTAGCATCGATCAATGAAGGTAAGGAAAATGATCTTTCTGATTTCGCGTGATTCGACTTCCTGTAATCAATGCATAATTCTCCATCCTTTCACTTGTTCTTGTTGGAATCAATTCATTTACATCATTACGGATTCACGGTAAATCCACCTTTCTTTGGAACTACATGGGTAGGGCTAACGAAATTTGTCAAAAATTGCATATATAAAACCGGCATTTAACCATTGAGCAATTCCTTCACACATTCTATCCCTTGTATTTGGATTAATCTCGCTGATGTTAATGATTGGTCTTGCACTCTCTTCTAAAGTATTTTGTGCATGCATATTGATGGACTGATACCTTTTAAATCTTCAATAGACCATGCTATAGACTCTTTATGCTTCCTTAAAATTTCCATCAAACTTTGTTCCTCAGCATCACTAAGTGACGAAAAGTGTCTTGGTTGTTCTTTAGTAGCTCAAGTAAAGCATATTCCAAATGACTTGGCAACTCTTTTAAAACTAGCCCTTCTTCACTGGTTCTTGATAAAATTCCTTTCTTCATTTTTGTCCTGCTTTGTTTTATCCATTTGTTCAAGACTCATCACGCTTTTCGGTCGAATGTAAATTGATGTATGCGAGAAAATCTCTGAATCAAAATAGCCCGAATCTTGGAAATTCATCTCTTTTTCATTGATTGAAAGTTGGTCATTACAATCATAGTAAACATCAGAGTTGTTGACATATACATCTTCTACTGACTTGATATCATCCCTTTCTATATCTAAATTCTTAAACTACGGTAAGTGGAAATTCGTTTGTCTCTTCTCAACTACGGCGTGAGAATTCCCATACGCATGTCGATTAGAGCTGCTCAGGTTACTAAGAATAGCCTTCCGGTAGCGAGAGGGACTTGTGAATCTTCCTCCATATCGGTATGATGAAGTCGGCTTGAAAATAAATTTTCCCACCTTGACCGGCCACATCTTCATGGATTCCTTCAGGTTTTGCCAAGGTTCTATCTCCCATTTGGAGGGTGACGTGGTGGAGTAATCTGCTGAGCCCAACTTCTTGGCTTGCGAATAAGGCATTAAATTTATACTGGCACCTGAGTCACAGAGAGCTTTCTGGAACTGAAACTCTCGATAGTGCGAAGATGGTAAAAACTCCTGAATCCGCTTCATCTTTACGGTAAGCCTCTCTCTTGATCCGCAGTGGCGCAAGTGCAGTCAAATTCTGAATTCCTTCTTTGTAATCTTCCTCTTTTTGCTCGATGTGTCTTTCAAAAATTTTATAAAGTGGCATCACGATAACCATACAATGAAGGCATCGATTTCGACCGAAAGGTCTTTAAGAACCTTGCAAAAATTTGTTCCTCTATTTTGATTTACCATGACCTCTCTGTGGAAATGGATTATAGTGATTATTGCGGTTCTTCTTCTTGCTTCCTTCTTCTCCTGATCGATTTGGAAATTTCCTTCTTTCTTTCCCCTTCCGGTGTTGGCCCGATTTAAGGCATATATACTGGTTGCTTTCATCTTTTGTCTTCTTCTCAAGTCTTTCCCACTTGTGAGATTTGCAGCCATCTGATCTTTTGGATTCTTCTTCGTGTCCTTTGGGAAAGGCATCTTTCATCCCCGATTTTACGGAGTTTAGGGCGGTTGCCCTATACGTATCCAGTTCTTAAGAGAAAGCAGTAGTGGTCTTGAAAATTTGAAATTGGCATTTGAGGCTTCGGTCGCAAACTTTTGTTCATGGAGGGGTTTAACGACTTCTTGTTGTCCCCATAGTTACGACAATTGATCTTCAAATGGTGTTTCTCACCGACCGATATTCATTTAACTTCCTCATCATACTGCTTCTTGTTACTGCTTTGGTGAATGCTGATATCATGCGAGGATCTTGTTCATGCTTTTGGCCTTGTGAGGCCCCTCCACCATATGAAAAATTTTCATGGTTCCTCAGTGCTAGATGATAGTGTGCTGGTAGGTTAGGATTTGGTTTGAAGTGATAACTTCTTGGCTCTCCAAGTACTTAACCTCTCGGCATCATAAAACGATTCTTCGAGTGGGTACTTGGCCACCATCTCATAGTTCCCTCTGGCACTCTATTTCATGAACAGTGTGCATCTTCCTCTCTTGCTTGTCCATTCTATGCATGATAGCATCTAGCTTTGCTTCATGAGCATCATCTTGCTCGGCTCCATGACTCCTCTCCCTCGCAGTGCTCTTGAAAACTCGTGGAGCTTTCATATTGCATTCTTAGTCCTCGATCGAGATCTCTTGCCTCTTCGGCACTTTTTCGTTTGAATGCTCCACAACATGAAGCATGATAATGCCCCTTAGATGTATCATTCAAGGCATGATACACTATGTCCATCTGGTCTTCAAGTCTATCCCTGCGTTGGACCTCTTCGTAACACTTTTAAATCTTTCCCGAGCTACGTAAAGGCTTTTCATCTTCCCCTTCTTTGGAACACAATTATCTCCCTCCTTCTCTCGGAGGTGAGTGAAGGTGGAAAGAATCTACCAGTAGGCTGCTCTCCAAGTATCAACAAACCATATGGTAGAGATTCATACCATGTGGGCTGTTTGTATCGGAGAAAATGGGAATAAATGCAATTTTATGACCTGCAGTCTCACCCATTCAACTTCAGTGTTGGCCATTAGAAAACCTTCGGATGCTCATTTGGGTCTTACGTGGGATGACCGATGCTTGTTGTTCTTTGAACCATTATGTCGATGAAAGCGATTCAAAATTATTAGCATCAACTGCGGTAGCCGTTCGCGATATTCATCTGAATAATTGATACTCCCGAGAGTCCTCCATTGTATCGGTGATTGGAGCCTTACGAGTATTTGTCCGTTGTCCTTGATGCAGTACGGCCTTTCATACGCCATGGCTGAGTTTCGACCTTTTACGCCTTTCTCGGAAGCCACAGTGTTCTTTCTAGTTAGGTATCTGTGGAATCGGATCGGTGTTCTGCCATTTCCTATGCATTAAAGTTTTCACGAAATCAAAACACTTACATTAATAGGATTAGTCGAATTACGACAAATATTTTCAATATGGCTTGTTAAAGTTAAGTAGCTAAAAATAACCCTTGCTTTGAAAAACTATTTTATTCTTTTTTCTTTTAAATGTCCAAATTAGCATTTCCTTCTTTCATCAGAATATTGATCTACTAAATTCTTTCGATCCTCAGCAACGGCGCCATAAAACTTGTTGGCTGGACCATATGATGTATACAAATTTATAACGTTATCACTAAAATTTATTATCTAATCCCGAGAAAACGGCGCCATAAAACTTGTTGACTACATCATAAATTGTTATGGATCAAACGCCTATTCAAATTTATGACATAATACCAAGGATTATTAGTCTCATTAAATAAACCATAAAACTTGGAGTGTGAGTTTCTTTATCTATAGTGTTGATTAAAATTTTTCATAAGAGTAAACCAATTTTCTTTGTGGTTTTGATCAGGTATCACTGCCAATTATGGTCGAACAAGTAGTAAATTGGATTTCAGAAGTCCGGTCCCGATCCACAAGAGATCTTAAGAATTTTTCGATCAACTACCCCAACTTACTTAAGCTCCATACTATTTGGGCGATGTCACGATAATGGGATTTTTCTTTGAAAGCTTGAAAAGAATGATGTAAAAGAAAAATGAATGAATAACAAATGAATTGAATATTGAAATATTAAAATAACAAATTTAGATTGAGCAGTTATCTCTAAAGAAAACATTGAATAATCAGCTATTGTGAAGAATCAATTCTGATGCATCTTTTGTAACTTTTTGCTTTACGAACTCTGATTTTAAAACTAGTCGAGGATTAAGATAGTGTGGCTGGATCTACCCGAGCCACACTTGGTTCATCATTTCACCTTACTTGGATTTCTCTCGAACACGAAGGGTGAGATAACTACTTGCAAATCTAGTAGCCTTATTGCAGGTATTTTTCTTTCTCAATACTTCATACCCACAACATAGATGCAAACTGAGCTCCTTCAATATAGTATTGTGAGGTTTGCACTATCTTTAGTTTCTAAATCCTCAAAATTAGAACGACTTACACTTTCTTGATTAGATCTTGCTAACACGGGATCGAATTCACTATTCGAATTGAGGTGGGCTCTCTGCATGTAAATTAATAACTCACTCGCTCATTAGATTACAAGTGAAAAGAGGATGTATTGATTTAAATATACGAGCACGTTAGATCAACAATGCTCCCGAGGAGTTCAAATACCTTCCCGAAATTGATTCCTTACTCTCGGGAATGCCTTCTCTGTGTCACTCGGAGGGCCTCACGAAATCGGCGAAACAACCTCGTTATGGAGTGCAGGCCGACATTGGGATCAATTCCAAAGCAAACAAAACCCATTGAAGTCGATTTAATATGCGAGTTCGACCATAATGAATAAATACTGCGGGAAAGATAATTTCGACAATAACGTCGATTCAATGGAAGTTGGGTTTCTAAATTGCGATTATACCATACATTGGCTTGTTGATCAAAGAAAGCCATTATGCATCAGCCAGGTGTTAAATCCAAAATTTGTCGAATTCAAACAGCGAGCCGGTAATTTTAAGAAATATAAATATGCATTATTCGTCCTTTACGATGACGTTCAAATCCAAATTAGAGCGAAATACAAACTAATCTAATCTAAAATAAAATGGAAAGAAAGCGAAAACAAAAGAAAAAGAAAAAGAAAGAAAAATAAAAATGCGGGGCATGACAGGATCTCTCTTTAGTCGCGGAAGTTTGCGTTTCTTTTGGTAAAACCCCGTGTTATAGGGTTACGAAGTTGGGCCCTAATTTCGATGCATTTCTTTGGACTTTATTAAACGCCCGATGGTGATCTTGTCGCGACATCGAGCTCTTATGCGACCTCATTTTTAATGATCCTTGTCATGATAGCCTACATGTGGTTCGCGCGACATGTCTTAAAAGTGAAAGTGGTGTAGTGACGATTGGACTCTGCCATTGGAAGCTGCGTAGAAAAGTGACTCTGTGGCGTGCGACAGTGCCGATCCACATGCGGTGATCAATGAGATGATGGTTAGTGCTTTCCATTCGTTGATCCGTTATTTGGCGGCGACAGCCTGGATGTCGCGACCACTCGTCTTCTGTCAGTGGTCGACGGCCGGGATTGGCGAATGGCGACGTCATCGGATTGTTGCTGAACCGACGCGCCGCCTGCCGTCGCGGCGCGACCGTATGATGTGATTCATCGTGACTGCATCGGACGTATGGCGACGACTGACAACGCTGTTCTTTAATTCAGTTTGTTGCTTTAGGACTCTTTCGCCGACTCTAACCGTTCGATCAGTTAATTGCGTGGTTTTCGATGTCAACCTGAATCGTTTACGATTGTTGTCAAACGCGCGTTGATTACGCGTAATAACGTCGGTTCTTTGTTGTCCGGTAATGGTTAAATAACCGCATTCGCGTCAGCATGTGTTGCGAAACTTATTTTGGGTTCTTTCTGTGCAGAAGGTGCGGTGGAGTTGTTCCGGATTCGTGGCATCTCTGTCTGATTTTGTGTAAAATTAATCGAGAAAAATGGTGAGAAAGTAGATGACTTTAAGCTCATCTATCCACCAATTGCTAGTTTGAATATTAAGAAATATTATAATTTTGGTACTCCCACGATTAAGGTTTTCCCTGTGGATCGATATCCGTGCCTTGAGTACACTGTAATACTTGACGAGCGTACACTTGCGCGGTTAGGCAATTTGCATTTCTTATTGCATATCTTTAAAACACAATCACGCAAGCGCCTATCAATAATCATGTTGAATTATATTAAGTGAAGAAATGAAGTATGACTGTTCATACTAGCTTGAATTGAGGTTATTTGATGATTAGATGTGTTTTCACAAGTATAATTTAAGTGGGAGGAAAATATTGCATATTGTTATTTTATGTGTTGATTGAAAAATGTTAATTGTGAAATTTTGAAGAAAGCCATAAGATTGTCACGACGGACAATTGTTTGTCCCAACATTGTTTTGACTCTATTCACGACATTGAGTTCTCTTTATGCAAGTAATGAGAAGTAATTAACCTATTCGAAGTCATAGGAAAATATGTCACGACATATTTCTTTATGTAGTGACATTATGTCAATTGAGATAAATGAACTAGGTCACGACATTATTTCTCTATGTCGCAACCAAGTTAGGTTTGAACTCTAATCTTGCAAGAAAGTGTTTGTCGTAACATTATCTCTCTATGTCGTGACATAAGTACACTTGAACATCATATTTTTATGTCGCGACATTCTTGCTCTATCGTAGAAAAGGACTGCCCTAGCCTTTAATTGATTGTAGAAAATATGTCGCGACATTATTTCTCTATGTCGCGACATAAGATTAAAGGAATAAACCTAAGATTAGTTTTGTCAGTGACATTTAATAAAGAGCACAACAAAACATTTAGCCCCACATAAATAGATCATTTTGAAATCCCTAAAGGACACACTTCCTCATAAACCATCAACTTGGCTCATCTTTCTTCACCAAATCTCACTTTTTCCCTTTCAAAAACCCTAGATTCCCAAAACCTTATTCTGGCCATGTAAATTAGATTTGTTTCTTTGAACAAAATGATGGAAGATGAAATGAGGAAGAAAGCGACTCGAAGAAACTTCGATCAAGAGCATTGCGAGAATGAAGAAAAGACAAGAAACGACGGAGATTAAGCAGCAGTTGAAGAAACGGAGAAAGAGAGAAAAAGAGAGTTAGCGATGCTGAGGATTGCAAGTCAAAGGGAGGAAAAAGCAAGAAATTTGGATTCAGAGAGGGCTTATTTCACTTGGAGGGACAAGTTGCAGCATAGGGACTTCATTGGCGAGAGAGGTTTCAGAAGGTTAATCTCACCCTTCCAAGAAATTATTGAGAAAAGAGGATGGCACTTCTTCTATGAACGTAAGGCTCTTGGATTTGTAGATTTGGTGAAGGAATTCTATGCAAACATGGTAGGGATGAAGGAAAAGATTGTGTATGTTAGAGGTAAATGGATATCGTTCAGCAGGGAGAACATCGACCAAACTTTCAATCTGAATGAGAGAAAGAATGGTTCGACGTTCAAGAAACTAGTAAAAGAACTAGATTTCCGGAAGATTGTTGATTTGCTGACAAATGGGAAGGGGAAATGGAATGCCACAAGGAAAAATCCCCATGAGTCCATTCACGAGCACTATGGACTGAATAGGACAAGGTCTGGTTTTATTTCATTTGCTCAGTCATTTTACCTTCGAAACATTTGAGTATAGTTAGGAAGAAAGAAGGTAGTACTTTTGTATGCCATCTTAATAGGATACAAATTCAGTGTTGGAAAAAATAATAGAAAACTTAATTTTGAGTTATTATAGAGGTAGTTACATGGGACTAGTACCTCATCCATCACTAATCACAAGGTTGTGCATTCTAGGCGGTGTGAAATGAGACTAGGAAGAAGAAGAGACCTATCCTAAGACCTCACATCTAACATTGACAAGAATAATTAAGGGGCCTAAGAACAGAGGCAAGGAATAGGAAGCAGAAATTGGAAGAGAGGAAAGAGATAACATAGAGATAAATCAAATATAGTTTGATAGTGCAACTCAAGAGCATCAATAGAAGCAGAAAAGTTTGATCCCCATTTTGTGGTATACATATTTAAGACAAATCCATAAGAACTTAGTTGAGCTGGAGACATCTATAGGTAACAACAAAGAATTGATGGAGATGCTGAAAGCTATGAGACAAAAGATGCAAAAGAGGGACAAACAGCTGAAAATCCAACTCCAATTGCGAGATGAGTACATGGATGTAGAGGATTTGAAGATATCGGAATTTAGAGGCTTCGGTGAGAGAGATGAAGAGTGGAAAGAAACAAGCTGAGAGCAAGGAGAAAAGAACTAAGTGAAGAACTCAAGGCAAGGGAAAATGCTTTCATTTTAGATCAGCTGAGGAGGGATAGTGAGCTGCTGAAGATCATGAAGGAGAGAGAGGATGATTTGATCAACAATGATTTGATCGAAGGGAGCCTTCGGTTACTTGTATAAAGAAAGGAAATAAGGCTCCTCATAGAACGAAGGGACAAAGAAATGGAAGCAACCCTCAACTATAGGGAGAAATTATGAATGAGGTTTATATATAGTCAATAGTTTAGATCTGCAAATCTTATACCTGGGGTAGGGTTTTGAGAGACACTAAACTCTATTGGAACTTTAAACCAAAGAGAATGAATCTACAAACAAATGACTCTCGATAGGTAGTACGCATTCAACAAAGTTGAGAAGGTGCATGTCAATGACCACAAGTTCAAATCCACAATTCTCCTTCTGACGGTTTGAATGGTAGTCTAAACCATCATAGTATATAGAAGAAAGGAAATAACTTCTTACTATTTTGTCTTCCCTTTTCCTTCTTTGTAACCAAATCTTTTATACTTGGAAGCCTAAATGAAAAATCCTTTGCCACACTTGGTGTCCACTCTCATTTTGCATTTCTTTTGTGGGTATTTTATATTTCTTTCCTTGATTTTTAAATAATTAGAGTGGTGACTTTTGATATCTTTTACAGTAATGGAGAAACCTGACTTTCCCTGCAGTTGATTTCTTCGAATAGGCTGTGGAGTATTTGGCTTAGAATTTGAAAGATGTTAAATTTGGTGTTGTTATTTCTCTGAATTGAATGGTTTGATTTAAATATGCTTTTAACTTGTAAAATAGCATAGCAACATATCTAGGAACCAAACAAGAATTTGATAGATGAATTGGAGTGAGACGAAATGGCAAAAGGGAAGAAGTCGTAAGGATATTAATGAATGTGTTGAACTTAGAAACAAAGGAGAATTCTTAATAATTGATGGAGCAAATAAATTTATGATTATGTTTTTATAAATAGTTTAGTTATGATGAATCCTGATAAACACTGCACATGGTCAAAAGTATCTCTGAAACAAATTGTGCTAAGATTAGGGACATCTTCTGGGATCTATCATAGTTAAATCTCCAAATGTCCTAGAACTTGTTAGATTATTGATCAGCGAAATCTTGAGCAATACCGCTCTTGAGGAAATGATATAGGTCATTCTTGGAAGATTAAGCCTTTCAAGCCTACCCTTATAATAGCCATAAGCATACACATTAGTTCATATTTGGACCAATAGCCAATTTCATACATCCAGCAATGATACAGCCTAGATCCTCACTTAACCATAATCCTATAGTAAAGAACCCTTATTTGCCCAGATAACATGACAAATACATCAATGATAGAAGAGGACAAGTTTAGGGGAATATTATTTCAAATTACAAAGAAGGATAAGAAAGGTTGAGAAAGGAAAGTCAATTGAGATGAGGAAAGATGAAAAGAATAAAGAATATACGCTATGAAAAGAAAAATATCAAGGTGGAATGAGTTTGGTCTTGTAGCCTTCCTCCCTTGAATAGTTAAGTTCTTAGGGGTGTTTTAACACCTAGTACTCTAATGCCAACTGGTATGGGAGTTGCTGACCCAAAGTTCGTTAAGGGTGGTAGGAAGCTTAAAAAGGAAAAACACTACACTATTCCATAAACCTTGATAAAAGATGAAAAGTGAAAAAGCTTCTAAGATGAGAAGGAGAGTTTATAGTCTGAGTGTGGTTAAGAAAAATACTACAATATAGAGTATGTAGAAAGATGCACCAAACCAAATGGGGGAGGTTAGAGAGTTGACATCAATGGAAAAATCAAGGATGCATAATGAAGGCAAGTATGTTAAGTTGTAAGTGAAATCTGTGTAAAATTGAGCCTAAATTGTCCAATTATCTACTTTCCCAATTACCCCGAGCCGCTCATTCTCAGCCTAGAAAGCTAGAGGTGATTCTAAAAGGTGGTATATGATTACATTAGTGAAGATTAATATGACAAACAAGCATATGAGACTTTAAAGAATAAAGGAGAAGTATGCCATCTGAGTATTATCCCATAAAATTAACTAATCTGTCAAGGAAGAAGAGAGAATACCATCACACACTCACAAATCAAGGTTGAATAATTGAATTGTTTACACTATAGAAATTATTTGGATGTTTAGTGAACTTAATTGAAAATCTTCATGATTCTAGATTGGAAACATGTTTAGAAATAAATTTACAACTAATTTATGTTTTCACCTTAGGTATTAGTTCAGAAAAATGTCATTAAAAATAAAAGCTAAGTGCGGGGACAAATAAATTTTCTTTTCTTTGCTTGAGAGAGAGAAAGAAGAAGAGAGAGAAGAGAGAGGTAAGCAAAACTTTAAGTTTGAGGAATTTGATGAGTCCTAAACTCATCTATTTTTAATCCATTTTTCTAGCATATTTCTAGAAGTTTATGATTCATTTTAATGTTGAATTATGGAATATTCACTAACTTCATTTTTTTATAGGTTTTATATGAAAAAGAGACAATATCAGCAAGAAAAGCAGAAAAATTTTCCAAGGCAAAAATGTCACGACATAGTTTCAGATTGTTAAGAAATAATCTCAATAGAACTAGCAGAAGCTATATCACAACAAGTGGCATTATGTCGTAACAAAGATCAAGCTGAACTAAAGCTAGAAACAAAGATAGTCACGACATCTCACAACTCTGTCGCGACATAATATGAGAGAGATTGACTGATAAATGTTGCGACAAAGAAGTGAGTGTCGAGACATAAAGGAAGTCAGAAGACAAAACTTTGTCGAGACAAAAGATTTGTATGTCGCGAAATTGTTGGAGAAGTTCTTGAAGAAAAATTTCACGACATTCCTTACTCTTTTGTGACATTGATTAAGGAAAGTAGTAGTGGAACTTTGTGAGCATTCCACGCGACTGCGTGCAACAAAAGAGCCGAAGATGGTAGAAAAGCTTTGTCGCGACAAAAGACAACTATGTCGCGACACAAAATTCAGAGTCAGCATTGAAAGACAAGAAGACTTTGTCGCGACAGAGAAGTTTTATATTGCGACAAACACAACATAATATTGAAGTGAACTCTGTTGCGACAAAGCCATCTATTCTCATGATAAAAGTTGATAAGAATTACAAGAATATTGCGATGCAAAAAATTATGTCACGACATAATGAAGCACTGAAGACAGAAATCTCTATCGTGACAATGATTGAAAAGTTTTTAAACCATAATGTCGCAATATTATTAGCTTTTTCATGACAATGATCAAGCAATGGCAATAGAGTTTGTCTCAAAAATAAAATTTATGTCACGACAATAAAGCTACGAGTAATAAGATCTACGACTGCGACGAGAAAAAATTATATGCGTGGCAGAAAATGGAAGAAATAGAACGAGAGCTTCAAGACAAGTTTGTCGTGACAAAGATTTCAATGTTGCAACAAATAATTTAGCCAGCAATAAAGATCAAAGAAGGAAATATGTCGTGACATCTTTAGAGTTTGTTCTTGACCTGAGTTCGGAATCTCGACAATGCGAGCAAATAAGACTATCTTTGTAGCCAAAAAAGGTATGTCAGCGACAACATCAACATGCAAGCGTAAACTGCAGAAATGACAAAGAAAATGTTATCAGTGACAAGGTAAAAGAACCCTAGAAAAGAATGTCGCAACATACCAAGAATGTCATGAAAAAGTGGAAAGAGCTGAAGCGAAAATATTTATCCTGACAAAGAAATTTATGTGACATTTTAGGAAGCGACAAAAGAATGACAAGTTGGTTGCAACAAAGTTTTTATGTAGCGACACAAGACACTCTTGTCGCGACAATCACTAGACAACTTAAGCAAAATTATGTCGCGACATTGTCAAATTATGTCGCGATAAGTCAGAAAGCCGCGAAACCATGTCGCGACGGCTGCGAAGCGGAGACAGAGAGTGAGAGCAAATATGGCTTAACATGTCGCGACAAAGCAACCAATTGGGCCAGAATTTTTGGGGATCCACAATTTTAGCCTTGAAGTGCAGCCCATAATTTGAAAATCTATAAATAGAAGCATCTAGGGCATTATGCGCAGCTTGCACCAAATCAGGAACTTCTGAGTAGTTGGAGACTCCTTTATATATTATTTTTATTTTTTCTTTAATTTTTTTTGTCAATTTAATTTTAGCTTAGCATTTTAGTTAGTTCTTTTTGGGATTGAACAATGATCTTCTTGAAGTTTCAAGTTGGGTTCATCGTAAAATTTTAGTTTTCTATTATCAAGCGACTCTGAATGGAATTGAAATTTTCTGAGTCATTTACTTTAGCTTCTCTTGTAATTTTAGTGAATTTTTCTAATCAGTTAGTCACTATTATTTGTAATCCAAGTTTTGAAAGACTGAGCTCCCTCTAGGATTGGATCTATGTTAATTATTATTTTATGCTCAACTTGAAAGAATGTCATAGTTCAAAATCTTGTATTTATTTAATTGGTATTGCTTTAGGTTACTTTGTCTCGTAATATTAGCACCGTGCACCTTAAAAAAGAATGTCTATTCTAATTTCCGCAAAGTCCTGAAAGGACATAGAGATGGAGATTCCTGAGAGTATGGAGTAGTTACTTGAGGTTATGTTAGACTAATATTATGGAACTAATGAACTTTGAAAGATTACTTCGATAGATCACTAACTTACCTAAGGGTGAGAGGATAGCTGGAGATGTATCACTTAATTGATAAGAGGTTTCTCCTCTATCTGATGAAAGGATCTTGATCTCGTTTTAGTATAGATCTAATCAAGGGGATAGAGAATCTTATCAGATTCAATTGATGAGTTAACAATTAGATTGGAGAAGGCTTGTAATATCCTATCTATAGGAGTAAGAATTCTTCAGTCCTAAGATTTGTGTGTGAAGTACTAAAAGGAAAAATACTTAGATCATAGAAAGAGGTTTATATTCTACAAGTAGTTGATTAGACTCATGTATCCAAAAGGAATATGGATCTCTAATTAGTAAAATATATGGTGTATGTAGAAATCCAAACTATACTACCTTGCATCTTTGACAAGTTCATATTTCAAACTAATGGCTAAACTATGTTATAAAATTATGCAGAAATTTATAATTGTACAATGATCTATTTCCCAGTGTTAACTTACCTAGTGAACTTTCCAATCCAATTATTTTGAAACCTTTATATATAGTTATAGAAATTTATTTAGTTTTTACTTTTCCTTTAGTTTAAAACCAAATCACTTTTAACTTTAGAGTTCAAATAGCAAGGATCTTGAGTAGATGAGATAATTGATGTTTAGATTTTTCATCAATCCTCGGGAACATATCTGGAGTTAAATCCACTTTTATTACTTGTATGACTTGTGCACTTTCAGTGATCTAGACCAAAACACATTTTCAAATGAAGCCTTCTCATCCAAGGCAAACAAAATATTTTATATATTTGGTCAATCAACAAGTTTTTGGCGTCGTTGATGGGGACTAAATAGTCTTTGGTGGCAGTACCAAAATTTTAGCATACACTGACCTTATCATATTTAATCAATAAGATCTTCAACAATTAGTCAGTTTTTGGTCTATGTGTAAAAATCAGTCAACAAGTTGCCTCCCAAGAAGTTGTTCCATTTTTAGAGTTCAGCTAGACTCATTGGAAAAGTACTAATGCTTCCATTTGACCAATCATCCATCTTAGACAACACTTTCTTTTCATATCCATTAAAAGGGTGATTTCTTCCATAGTTTGAAAAGGGGAAAGAAACTCATAATCCCCTTTAATTACGGTTGGTGGTTCAACCACAATTTCTTCAAAATAGTCCCCGGCAGATGCGATGCAAACACATTTATGCCTAAGGGGGACTGTTCAAACATGTGCCCTTTTGATGGAAGCAAGCTATAGAATTTTCTACTCATGGTTCTTTATTGCTTTGTCAAAGGTAATGGTTAGTTGAGATTGAACTTTGCTTTCTCCTCACCCACAAGCAAGGTGAGCTCCCCCTTGTTGATGTTAATCTATGCTTGGCTTGATTAAGGAAGTGGTCTTCTTAATATATAAGAATTTTGTAGATCCCCTTCAATTCCCCAAGTCACCAAATCCATGGGGAATGTAAATATGTCAATCTTCACCAAGATGTTTTCTATAGCCATTACTTAACTTTCTTCTTCAACTTTCAGTTCATCCACTTTTGGCTCTTCATCCTCTGTTGTTTAGAGTACTTTGTTCTCACTTCCAACTCATTTTCAATTTCTTCCACAGATTTTAGGATAGGAAGTTCTTGCACATTGCTCAAAGGAGTATCCATGCATTCATTAGGATTTGTTGAAGTATTCTTAGGAGAGATCCTAGAAAATTTTCCTTGAATACTTGGACTAAGTGGCCCACTTGAGCTTCTATATTTTTCAATCTAGCACTAGTATTGTCCTGGAAGGCATCTAAATCTAGAACTAAATACTCATGAAGACTAATCATCTTCTTGTTCTCATCTATGTAGGTAAAAATCTGCTCCTTAACAGGAGACAACTCTTCTTCATCCCGAAATGAGAGGTTTGAACTCCCTTGATAAGGCATATCTTGAGGGATAATTGGTATACAACTAGGGTTCTCATAGACAAGATCGTTTTGATACCAAAAACCGCATTCAGCAAATACTCCTTGTTCCATGTTTGAGTCATTGTTACTTCTTTTGTTCAAATGATGAACAAATAAGTCAAGCTTGGTTTCTATGGAGGCTAGTCTATCTTCTCTTGAATATTCCTCCATGAGTACCTACAAATAAGAAGAAAAATAAAAGAAAATAAAGTACAAAAAAAGAAAAAAAAAGAAAAAAAAAGCTAATAAACAAATGACAACCAAAAATAAAAATAAAAATTGCCTAAATTAGCAAGTCACCCGTTCTTCAAAATGTCAACTTCCAATGAGAGAAAGTGAACTGCTCCAATCCCCAGCAACGGTGCCAAAAACTTGTAAAGACCAAATGATGTATTATTATATATGAGAATTTGGCTAAGGGAGTGAATGTGGTAAATACTCAAAAACTGATTTGAAACAAAAGTAAGTGTACTCAAAAATTGAAATGAAAAGTATTATCAAAACTCAACCCCTTTCCACAAATGCACGGGCCATACAAGTAATAAAGTATACTCTAGAAGTCCAGATATCATACCCACGAGGATTGGAGGTTCTCTCTAATTGGAATTTGAGAACCATGATTACGAGGGCTCCTCACTATCTAAGTGACCAAATAGGATGTGGAATAAAATCAATTTAACTGAAATAAAAACTTATTTAAAACTAATCCTAAAATCTACCAAACAAACAACTTTTTAATTCTAAAATGTATGAAAAGAAGCACTAGGTATGGTAATAATCATTTAACAATCAATTTACATTTCCTTGAAAATGCAACATTTCTGAGTTGAATGCTAGATTTGTCCAACAACAATGTAGTATAGCCTTAGATTCCTCCTGACATTATACATTTCACTATTTAGAGAACCATATTCCTTCCAGATGTATGGGTCTAATCAGTTACTTGTAGGATATAATCCTCTTTCTAAGAACTGGGTATTTTTCCTTTCCCAATACTTCAATAATCTTTTCTTAGATCAAGACTCCGCTTGTTCTCAGAGACAGGATAATGCAAGCCTTCTCCACGTAATCGTATCTCAGCCATCAAATCTAATAAAGTTCTCTCTCTCCTTGATTAGATCTATGCTAACACAGAATCAAGGTCATTCTATAGATTGAGGTGAGACCTTTAAACATTAAACTGATACATCATCCAACTAATCCTCACTTCATGAGTAAATTAGTGATCTATCAGAGTAATCTTTTAGAGTTCATTAGTTTCATAATATTAGTTTCACATACATGCCCAAGTAACTGCTCCATACTCTCAGGAATCTCCATCTTTGTGTCACTTAGAGGGCTTCCTAGAAATTAGAGCAAGATATAGCTCATTTTTTGGGTACAAGCTACTAATATTAAGAACAGTTCATTATATGAACAATACCAATTATATAAAATCAGTCTTCAAACCCACAAAATAAATAGAAAATTGCAAATCTGAATGTTCAACAATTAATCCCCACCCCTAGAGGGTGTTTAATGTTCCATTATTGGATTCCAATCATCACCAACCAAACAAGAAGTCAAAAAACGAAGAAAGAAATAAAGAGACAAGAAGTAAGAGAAAAATCCAAATTTGAGCTTCAATCTCCGTCTCAATAGTAAATAAATTTCAATCTCTAAGTACAACACCAAAATCTCTTCAATACAAATAAAAATATACTCTAAAACTACTCTAAGATCTACTAAAAATCAAAGCCCTAAGCTAAATTAAAAAAAGGGGGTAGGTTTTAGAGAGAGAAACCTTTATGAGAGATTTTCTCTCTTGTCCTCTATTTTTTGTTCCCTAAAAAATCTAAAAAATTATTATTTATAGTCCTCAGGTGAAAATGGACTTTAAAACATGCCAAAATATCAATTTTCGAGCTTTTTTGGTTTTCCAGCACTTGAGTCGTGACATCAGCATTTTTGAGTCGCAACATCAGCATTTTGGAGTTGTGGCATCAGCAGTCAGGCTTTGTTGCTGGCTCTGTGACAACATTTTTTTGCTTTGTCGTGACTTTATTTTTTTTTTTTTGTGACACGACATTAGCATTTTTGAGTCGCGACATCAGCGTTTTGAGTCGTACATTAGCATTCTGGCTTTGTTGCTAGCTTTTTTGTGACATTTTTTTTTGCTTTGTCACAATTTTTTTTATGTTGCGACATAGTTTCTACTCAATAGCCAATTTTTCTTTTCCAACTTGTCAAAGGCATAACTTCTTCGTTTTAACTTGGATTTAGGTGTGTGATGTATCGTTGGAAAGCTCTTTGAATGTAGAATGCAACCATAGGGAATTTGAACCATTTGATGTTTCAGTTGGTACAGAAAAATTCATCTTACAAGTGGTGCACTATGAGACACCTGGTTGCTGACTCTTCTTTTGGAAATATATCACCATTTTCAGCCAAATCACTCGCTTATCTCGAATCATATAAACCAAGTCTGTGAGTAAATGCTACGAGTTTTACGTGAATATGGAGATAAAATTGTCAAAAATAAATGTGAAATGAACTTAAAACATAGATGAGTTTTATACTAATAAAGTAAATAAAAAGAAACACACAATTTCAAGGAATATGAAGTTGGGAGAGAAAGGAATTCTATTCCATACTCTTTCTTTTTTATGTTTCAATTATCACATAATCTCCTATTTATAATAACTCAAACCAAATAAAATCAAATTTCCTATCTAAATAAAATTTCCATAAACTCGAACACTTAAATATTCTCAAATACTAAAAATAAAAACTAAATATAGCAACTGAAATAAAATGTTTGTCAACATGATTTAATTAGAAACTAATATAAGTCAAAAGTTTCTAAATCAAGTTTATTTTTCAACATCCATTTCCCAGTACTAGAAAAAAAATTAGAAGATAATCGACTTGCAATAAAATATGTAAATACTCACGTATTCATTCCCTCTCAATGTTTCATAATTGGGATGTACAAACCAGCACTTTTCTAACGAAACTGCTCGATCTTAACTTCTTCCAAGAATATCGTCCTTACCAACCCACATCTCTAGAAAGTTCTGGAAGGTCAAACAAAAAGAAAGTACTCCTACATATATACACAAGCAAACCTTTTCTTCTTCTTTTTTCTTTGTTCCGAAATGCTTTTCCTAAATACATCTTTATTTATGTAATAGTACAACAGGGAAATCAACACATAAATGTCCATCATGTGGCCTTTATTTAATGTTCATACTAAGAAGCAACACCTATACATACTAGTTTCCTCCTTCTTCCCATGGTGAAACAGCTGGGGATGTTTATTCATGCCTGAAGAAGTTGCTCGGATCAACCATGGTTTTCTACATGTACCAACTGAAGTTGTTCTTGAAGTACTTGACACCCCAAATGCTTGCTTTTGTGTGTAGCTTGTGTTGCCTTTGTCGTTGTTTTGAATCTCCAAGTCAAGATCCCTAGAAGCTGGTATATGCTTCCTTGAGATTTTGAAACATAGGGGGCCATGTAACTGTAGCCTTCTGATCCACCCATACCTATTGGAAAACTCAACTCTTCCTTCCAAGGTCCCTACGAAGTAGGCAATGTGATATATATTCCCTGCTCTATGAGGGAATGGAGTTTCAGACTCTGGGATCTCACTCATCTTTCCTCCATAAGGAATCGTTAGAATCCGCGCTGCTGCACCCTTCTTCATTTAACCTCTTCCATATGCCCTCTAATCCGATTTTCTGAAATGGGCTCTCGTTCATAGTCTAATTTACCTTTGAAGGAAGTTCTGGGGTTAGAGTTCATCCGTTAAACATCAAGGGAAGTCCCACTTGAGAATCCAGCTATGTAGAGAGTGGATTCGATCCAGCTCATTTCACGACAATCTTCTTTCACCAAGCCTAATTCCGGGAAGTTCTTCTGCATGAGTGGAAATAGCTCATCAACCCTACCAAGGAACAACGAGACGAATGACACTTGTACTGTTTTGTTCCCTTCTTCACTGGAATTCACCCTAATTATGTCTGTTATGATGACGAGATCATTATCAATCTTGTCCGCTATGTACTGCCATCGATGAAGAAGCATCGTTGCATTTTGCTCTAAGGTCCTTGAAATATTGAATACAGTGACAATGGAGGGAACTGGAACTAGCTGTATCTTCCATGCTATAACGACACCAAAGCTACCTCCAGCACCTCCTCTAATGGCCCAAAACAGATCTTCCCCCATGGATTCTTTGTCAAGAATTGCACCATTAACATCAATTATGCGTGCATCGATCACGTTATCAGCTGCGAGACCAAATTTACGTTGAATCATTCCATAGCCTCCTCCACTGATGTGTCCACCAACAGCTACAGTAGGGCATATACCAGCTGGAAAGGCAAGAGTTTTACTTTTCTCAGCGATACTGTAGTAAAGCCCCTTCCATTAGCTGCACCAGCTTGGACCTCATGCAGTGCTTATCACTTTCATATCTACACTGACGGATCGAAGATTTATCAGATCAAGAATGAAAAACGGGACATGAGAAACATAAGAAAGCCCCTCAAAGTCATGACCCCCGCTCCGAATTCTAATCTGCAAACCGTGGTTTCTAGCACAAATAATGGCTACTTGAATATGGGACCATGGATTATGTGATAATGACCACAGGCTTTGGGGTTTCAGGTGTCAGGAATCTGAGGTTTTGTATAGAGAAATCCAAAACAGATGTATATGAGGAGTTGTTTGGGGTATAAATGACTTGGGAAATTGAGGTGGCGTTCTGAGAATGACTGGTAAGACACTGGACAAAATTCTCATGAACATCAGCTGAAGTTGCCAAGACAAAGAAGAAGAGAAGAACAAGAGAAAGAGAAAACAAAGAACTTGGGATCTCCATATGTGAAGCTGTTTATTTTCTGTGCTAAGGGGAGATATTAAATTAATAAATAACTTGCTTTATCTATACTTTCGTTTTGAAAAAGTCGGTTTGAAGCAGAGATTGTCAACAACTTGGGACGAATGAATTTCAGACGCGTTGTTCATCTTCCGTAAGAAGAACAGATCAACGACATCCATGGGTGGCTAAAAGTTCAAGGAAAGAAATAACGAATTATAAGAAGTTACGTAAAAGTTGAATTTTTTTAAGTAATGTCTCTTTAAAGTAACACCTACCCTCAATTCATGAATTGCTTAATAAACAAGAAATGTATGAATAAAAATGCATGTCGACTTTGAATTGACACATGAGTCCCAATCAAACCGACCTGCTGCATCAGGGAAATTTATCTTAATATTTGATGGAACGTCGCAAGATTGCAATATCTTCCCCGTAAGTCTTAGTATAATTGATGGCATCATTGAAAAGTAGTTTACTTATTTTTTACGTTATTGTAATTCTTTTTTCAAATGCTTTATTGAGTGTGGTAGATTTTGAAATATTAGTTAATATATTTTACAACAATATGAAAAAAAAACCTAAAAATAGAACAACGAGTATTAAAACGATGAAAAATAATAAAACAAAAACTAATAGAAGATCGGGGACCACACTAGATGCTATTGATGAAAAAGTGGTATCAAGTGTTTCAGTTAGAAATTCAAATTTTCAAATTTTAAAACTAGGAAAATGAAAATAAAAAATTTAAAAATCTTTAAAAAAAAATTGTTAATTTAAATTTAGAACATTAAGAATAGATATTTGAATTGGGAAATTGTAATATAACCCATCAATTCTTTTAGTGTCTATAATGAAGGAGAAAGAAAATAATAATAATATAAATATGAGTTCACATACGAAGTGTATGTATATGAATTTTCTCCATAATTAATAAATGGTTGCTGATCAAACTTTGAAGGAATCAAAGAAGTCGAAGGAATGCAGATGTTTTCAGAAGATGAATAGTTTTTAAATAATAATAATTGTCCTAGGTCAACTTTATTTAAGAATAAATTAATAAACAAAATACGTAAAAAAAACAAATATTATCGTCAACTTTATTTTTTAAATTTTAATTAGCGTATGAAACCCAACTATAATGGCTGCTTACGGGAAAGCGGTTTTTAAGTCTACAAACCCATGTTCATTTGATAAAAGTCTGAAATTTAGAACGAAACTATCCTCTGCTTCTTCATTCAGTTTGACATTAATAATAATATGATGCTGTCTCCATAAAAAGAAGACTGCCATACCATACAAATGAAATAAAATAGAATAAATACTCCTTCCTTTCCCATATACACCGTTGAATTGGACTCCATATATAGTTGAGTTTTGAAGAAAATAAATAAATAAAAATAGAAAGGGGCTAATTAATTGGTAAAAGAAGTGAACAAACGTTTAGGTTAAAAAAATGTTGAATTATCATAAGTGGCATAAATATTAATTGTCATATTTTATAAGAGCATTGAAAATGTTGGTTAGTAATTGAAGGTTTATGAGTTTATAAGTATAAACAACATTTGATTGGTATGAAGTTTTTTAGAGGAGAAGCCTAAAAACAAAACCATGAGGGCTTAAACTCAAAATAGACAATATCATATAAATGTAGATAGGGAAGGATCCATGAAGTTTTCAACCATTGGTGTCACGAGGTTTCCCAACAATAGTACAAATAAGGGACACACGAGACCAAAACACTCTACCTTAGCTCTCATTTTCTTCAAACAGACCAAGGTTTCACACCATATGAACCACTCCCGCCATTTGCAAGCAGTCCTTGAAGCTAGCAGCAAGTAATGCCTTAGTGATCTGCATCTGTAGAATTCTCTTGGCTAGGGACTTTCACCACCTGTACACACCTTTGCTTACAATCTCCACCTCAATGATATCAACCCTCATTGCTCTTTACTTCCTAACAAGTTCATTAACATGCTGCACTTGAATCTGAACATCATATTTGGGTTTTTCAGCTACTCATTTGCTTAACATAATGAACCTCCAGAACACAACCATAAACCACATGGAATCCCATACCAGTACAGTCACATGGGCACACCAAATCCATGAAAAGCACTCACATGCAGCCAGCAGCCAGCCCTTACACGGAGGAGGTCTCTCACTGCCTCACATGCAACAATCATCCACCTTTTGTTTCTCTCTTTAGTCCTTACACCTAGCAACTGTTGGAGTGAATGACATTCATTGTAGATATGAATGACATTTACTTGTGGGAGCTCCAGCGTTGCAGGAACCCAAAACGTTTATTTCCTAAACGCTATTTTACAAACTGCTTGTTTGTTTTGGAGGTTGAAGATCTCACCTTTATTCCTATAAATGTGAGGCTTCTCTTGTTTGGAAAATATAGATAAAACATATATGGTTTTTTTTTTTTTTTTCCTTTTGTGAGTTAGTTGTGATATTCCTTACGAGGAATATATGATAAGGAGAGAAGCCTTTTAGGCTAAAACTCTACACTCACTTTGTGAGTTTGGGCCAATTTTTTTGTGGTCTTAAGAAATTGAAAATTACAATACAAAGACGTTTGTCTAGGAGTTTGGATTTTAAGTGGGATCGTCTATGACCTCTCCAGTCTTTCCTAGGAATACTCTGTTATTTGTTATTGTCAATTATTCTGAGAATTGGTTTTTGGGAATTAAAAAAAAAAAAATTGATACACGTTCTACAATTTTACAGATAAATGGACTCTGGTTCAGACACTATCGTTCCTAATCGCATTTTGCCTCCATGTGGCAACCCCATCGTGGCACAAGCGCTGTTTGGTTTACCCCGTGCCTATCTCTCGTCCCACCTGAGAAAACCAGAGAAATTCAATGGACTTAATTTCAAAAGGGTGGCAAAGAAAAGATGATGTTCTACTTCGACAACTCAATCTTGCGAGATTCTAATCGTAAGAAGCCCAAAGCTCAAAGAAGATGAGCACGATATCCAAGCTTTCATCACACGTGGAATGCCGAACATTCTAACTTCGTATAAGAACTAAGGTCATGAATGCGTTGACTGATTCTCTATACAATGTGTATACAGATAAGAAAACAGCCAAGGAGCTATGGGAATCACTAGACCGGAAATATAAAACCGAGGATACTGGGGCCAAAAAATTTGTCGTAGGCCGATTCCTCGATTATAATATGGTAGATTCCAAAATCGTGGTCAATTAAGTCCAAGAACTTCAAGTAATATCTACCTAGATCCATGGCCGAGGAATGATGTCGTAGCGAAACCTTAAGTGGTAGTTATTGTTGAGAAACTACTCCTCCGTCAAGACTTCAAAACTACCTCAAGCATATAGAGAAAGGAGATGAATTATTGAAGATCTAGTTATTAGACTCTCGTGACGAAGAAATATTAAATAAGGGATCTGAGAAGAAAATGACACACAATCCTAATGAGGCTATACAACTTTGTGGAAATATGGTCAAAGTTCCAAATTCAAGAAAGAAATAAACAAAGGGAAAGGCATCAAACTCTAATCTTCAAAGTGGGAATCTACAAGAAGCAAAAGTTCCTAGGAAATTAACCATGGGAAGTAAGGTCAGATCTTCGGATTGTAAACTCCGCCAAAGAGAAAACAAACCCAAGGAAGCTTGTAATGTGATTTGACCTACATCTCTTAAGTGATGTGTCTCTAATCTGACCTCACTAATTGCACCTCCCAGTGTGTCAGTGATCCAACCCCAATGAACGGTGGATCGACACTGTGCTACTCGCAATGCCTCCGACAAGAAGAGTGCCCCACTCACCCAATGTCATGGGAACTCCGCACTTTAAATCAAAGGCCAAGGAAAAATGGTGTCAAGATGATGTCTGGAAGGGAGCCGACTTTCACCAATTGTCTGCAAGGTCCCCTAAAATCCAAAAGAACTTGGTGTTCAGTTATTTAATAAATGGTCATGGATTTTCGAACGGTTTTGAGTCCTAATAAATTTGTACTATCCAAAAGTAGAATGTATGTTGGGAAAGGTTGCATGAGTAATGCATGTGTGGAAGCTAAATGTAATGACTCTGTTAAGTCACGTAAATGAATAAAGTTTTGTTCTTTTGTTTATATTCTTGAGTCCTCTTAATCAATATGTACTGTAGATTAGGACATGTTAATTGGTGATACATTGTGTAAATTAATTAACTTAAATCATATACCAACTTTCCAAATTGATGCAAAGCATAAGTGTGGAAAACTTTGTGTTGAGGCAAATCGACTGTGTCATCTTTTCAAAGTGTTGAAAGACACACTCAAACCTGTTTGTAATCCTATAGTGAGTGTGTGGACGAAGTTTGCAGACAAACAAGAGGTGGTAATAAATATTTTATTACTTTTGTGGATGATAGCAATTGGGCATCATATGTGAATTTCTATTTTTAAAAGTATGATGAGGCGATAGAGAAATTTGTTCTCTACAAAACGAAGTTTAGAATCAACTCAACAAGAAAATGCAAAGTGCGGAGAAAGATCGGGAGGTGGTGAGTATGAATCGCCATTTGTTGACTTTTGTGCTCAACATGGGATTATACATGAAACCACAACACCTTATTCGCTTCAATCCAACGAAATAGTTGAGCGTAAGAATCGCACTCTAAAGGAAATGATGAATGCAATGATAATTACTTTTGGTCTACCACAAAATATGTGGTGAGAAGCCATTTTATCTGGGCACCACTAATGTAAGGTACCTAAAGAAATGCAAGACCCATATGAGTTATGGAAAGGAATAAGCCATCCCCTTACAACATTTATGAAAGTGTGGGGATGTTCAGCTAAAGTGGCAAAGATTCTACCAAAAAAGGTGAAAATAGGACCTAAAACTATTGATTGCATCTTCATCGGTTATGCACATAACAATGCTTCTTATCGATTTTTTGTTCATGAGTCAAATATCTTGGATATTCACAAGAACACGATAATAGAATTGAGGAATGCATCTTTCTTTGAAGATGTATTTCTGTGTAAATCCAAAGTAGATCCAAATTCATCAAAACGAGCTTTCGAGACTATTAATGAAAGTAGTCAAGATGGAAATGATACTGGTGAGGTTGAACCTAGATGTAGTAAGAGAGCTAGGGTAGAAAAATCTTTTGGTCTAGATTTTCTGACTTACATGCTTGAAGGGGAACCTCGAACTTATAAAGAGGCAGTGAATTCGACAGAGGGTCTCATGTGGAAAGAGGCCATTGATAGTGAAATTGATCCATACTACATAACCATACTTGGGAACTAGTGGATCTTCCACCAAGTTGTAAACCTTTGAGTTCCAAGTGGGTTTTCAAGAGGAAAAGGAAAGTAGATGGATCAATTGACAAGTACAAAGCAAGACTTGTGATCAAAGGCTACAAACAAACTAAGGGCCTGGATTATTTTGACACATATTCTCCTGTAACGAGAATAAATTCTATAAGGATGGTTCTAGCAATTGTTGCATTGAGAAAACTTGAAGTACATAAGATGGATGTGAAAACAACCTTTCTTAATGGAGATATAGAGGAAGAAATCTACATGGAGCAGCCTGAAGGGTTTTCTGCTTCTGAACAAGAAAAGAAAGTCTGTAAACTAGTAAAATCCTTATATGGATTGAAGCAAACACCAAAACAATGGCATGAGAATTTGACAATGTAATGTTGTCACATAGATTCAAAATCAATGAATGTGACAAGTGTGTTTACATCAAAGACGATGAACATGGATATGTCATTGTATGCTTGTACGTAGATGACATGGTTATTGTCAGTAGTGATGATAAGATGATTGCATCTACCAAGAACATGTCAACTCTAGGTTCGGTTTATGAAAGATATGGACTCATGATGTAATTTTGGGAATAAAAATCAAAAGAACATCAGAAGGACTCATTCTAAGTCAGTCACACTATGTTGACAATATTCTTGGGAAGTTTGATAAGGATAACTCTGGTATAGCCAAAACATCGGTAGATGTAACTCTACACTTGTCCAAGAATAAAGGAGAGTGTTTCTCAAGTAGAATACTTCAGTAGATAGGCGCCAATGTACTAATGAGTTATACAAGACTGCATAGCTTATGCGCTTAATAAACCGAGTAAATACACGGAGTAATCCCGAGTTATGTGTACTGGCAAGGAATAATGAGAGTATTAAATATTTCTACGATTCACTCGTGATCGGCTACACTATTAATAAGATATCCTTAACAGATTTGAAGGATACAACGATGCTCATTGGATATCCAATGTTAAAGACTCAAAATCCCAGAGTGGTTATGTCTTTACATTAGGAGGTGTAACAATAGCATGGAAATCCTCAAAACAGACGGTTATTGCCAGATCTACAATGGAATTTGAGTTTATAGCACTAGACAAATGTGGGGAAGAAGCTAAATGGTTATGCCATTTCTTAGAGGATATACCAAGATGGCCAAGGCCCCAGCTCTCCACATGCATACACCGGTGGATAGTCAATCTACTATTGGTAGAGCACAAAGCAGTATGTACAATGGTAAGTCTAGACATATTCGTCGTAGACACAATACCATTAGGACAACTACTCTCAACTGGAGTTATCTCTATCGATTTTGTAAAATCTAAGGATAACATTGCAGATCCGCTAACCAAAGGGTTAAACAGAGAGTTGGTTGAAAAGTCATCAAAGGGAATGGAACTAAAGCTTGTAAAAGAATAAGTCGATACAATGGATACCTAATCTAGCTGACTAGAGATCCCAAGATCTAGGTTCAAAGGGACAACTAAATTGTAAAGATTTGGATACAATCACTGTGGGGATATTATCGTGCCCATTTTTGTGATGAATAGTGATGCTCATAAGAAGGTTAAGTTATGCTTTTAATGATCTCTATGCATTGGAGAAGAGTAACATCAACTACTCTCAATTTAAAGAGAGATCACCTATGTAAGAGTGAAGTGGGGCCACTTCAGAGGGAATTGAATAAGGCACAATTCTTATTAAACTCTTGCATAACCAAGTACATGTCCATGGCCAAAATGGACATAAAAGTGAGAACTGAAATGTGTTAGGAAGATTCCCGTGTGGAATATGTCATCGTTTGCGCAATGGCATCGTGCTCAAGGACATCGTGGTTCATTGTTTAGTTAGTAGAGTAAACATATTTCTACAAGGGAAGGTTCAGCAGAGGTCCACTCTCCTATGTGCTCTTCAATCGATGAATCTATCACCTAGTCTTTGGGATCTTTGGTTATGAATGTCATTCATGTGGGGAATTGTTGGAGTGAATGACGTTCATTGTAGATATGAATGAAATTTACTTTGTGGGGAGTCTAAAGATTGCAGGAGCCCAAAATGTTTGGTTTGGCAAACGTTTGGCTTGTTAGAGGCTGAAGGTCTCACCTTTATTCCTATAAATGTGATGCTTCTCTTGTTTGGAAAATATAGAAAAAACATACATGGTTTTTTTTTTTTTCCTTTTGTGAGCTCATAGTGACATCATTCAAAGTGTTGTCAAGTGATATCTTCGATCACAATCTCAGTTCCCCGGAGTAGTATCAAGGTGCTGAGGTGCTGCTCGTATGTCATTTTATCCTGGGAGACAAACGCCGACGTGTTTTCTCCAAGCATCGAAGGAGACGGCGAATATGTTTTAAGGAGATTGTGACTCCTCACAAGACTCGGCTTCATCGTCTCCTTTTAAACACTATTTCTCTTGTATTTGTTTACTTATTTCTTTGTAATTTTCTCCTCCCTTTTTTATTTTTATTTATCTATTTATTTATTTATTTGTTTTGTGTTTTGTTGGAGATAGTTCCTAACATTTGTTTGGTTTGTAAAGTTCTTTTATTTATTTGTTTATTTTTTAATTCCCAAAAACCAATTCTCAGAATAATTGAAAATAACAAATAACAGAGTATTCCTAGGAAAGACTAGAGGGGTCACAGACGGTCCCACTTTTAAAACTAAACTCCTAGACAAATGTCTCAGACAGAATTTCAATTCTGTCCACAAAGAAATTGGCTCAAACTCACAAAGTGAGTGTAGAGTTTTAGCCTAAAAGGCTTCTCTCCTTATCATATATTCCTTGCAAGGAATATCACAATTAAGCATGTAGCTTAGTTGTAGAGCATTTACCATTTGAATGCTTGATCCTGGGTTTAAAACCCTTTCTCGTACTTTTGTACTAGGATTTCCCTTTAGTGAACCAACAAACCATTTGTAAAGTTTTTTTCTTTTTTCCTTCCAAAAAACAGAATCAACCAAAATCCTAAAAGAAATTTCCTTTTTCTTTTTTTTTTTTTTTTTTTTCCGAAAAATAGAATCAACCGAATTTTGAAAAAAAATAAATTCCCAACTATCTCCTTCAACTTATCTCCTTCCTTAAAAAACCATTCCAAGATTTTTCTTTCTAGAAAACTAAAACAACCGAATGCTTAAAATAAAGAAATATTTTTTTTTTTCATTCCAGAAAACATAATCAGCCAAAATCCTCAAAGAAATTTCCCTTTTTTCTTTTTTTTTTCCAGAAAAATAGAATCAACCAAATTTTAAAAAGAAATTTCTCAACTAACCCTTGAACTTATCTTCTTCCTTAAAAAACAACATTCCAAGATTTTTTTTTTCCACCAATCTGTTTTAAGAATGTTAGGAACTATCTTCAACAAAACACAAAAATAAAATAAAATAAAATAAAAATAAAAAAAGGAGGAGAAAATTACAAAGAAATAAGTAAACAAATACAAGAGAAATAGTGTTTAAACAGAGACGATGAAGCCGAAGCTCCTAGGAGTGATTATGCCCAAAAGTGCTATTTTGAACCCTCATGACAGTGTGTTTTGTTACCCTTGTACTAATCACCTTAATTAACCCAATCGCACATTGTGTCCTTGCTTATATCACGATCCCATTTTAGGCAAATTTGTAGCTTTTGCAAGCTAACCATGCCAAAATTGTCAAGTCAACTCAAGCACAAAGAATGCAAGTAGAACTCAAAGGTGCATACTGGGACCAAAAGAAAAGAGGAGCGTAAAATGTATGAAAAATAAGAGGCCAATGTGAATTTTATGGGTTGCAAATTTTCGCGAACCCGCGGGATTTCAGAGGTTGCGAAATTTTGTAGGTCGCGACTTTAGCAAAACTCCTCGCAAAATTTCTCGTAGGTTGCGACCACAACTTGCTTCCAACTTCTCAATTCGCCGGTCTCCTCTGCTTCACCCACTTTTGCGGATTTTTCCTAAAATACCCTTCTGTATAGTGGGTAGTTTAGATTTTTTTGTAATTTGCTCATCTATGAGCATATATAAGGCAAGATTTTGTACAGAAGAACGATACTCATCATTATGCTTGATCAATACAGAGACTTGGGTGGGAGTTTTCCCGCTTCTTTTCTTTTCTCTCATTTTCTCTCATTTTCATTAAGTCACAACACCCTACGAGGGATGTAAACTGTGAGGATGGCTACAACCCTTTCTCCTTGAAGAGGAGGGCTACTAGGCTACGATTTTGAGGTAAACTGTTGGTTCTCATATTTTTAACTCAAGCATTTATTGTCATTTATGTTTCTATCTCTCAATCTAGGTTTAAATCCCTTAGATGTACGTTGATTGACCTGTACTTGACAATCTTTTAGGGTTCAGTGGATGCTTATTACTAGATCCATTGAGATTCGGTTAGTTGCCATTTATTTGTTATTGTAGGGTGGATCAAAGAGATATGTTTTCAATGTCTGGAAGCATTTATGTTCAATAAATGCTATTTTTCAAAAGGAAAAATTATTAGGGTTCAGTTTTTAGAGCCAAATGAAGATCCGGTTTGGGAAATGACTATAGGTCATCCTCCTCAACGCGAGGAAAGAACCTACAACCTTTCGCTACCTTAGACCTCAAACCTAGTGTTCGACAAGCCTAAGGAGTTCTTTTTCATATTTTATTTCACTTTATTTTCAGTTTTCAAAACATCATCCTCCACTGTTTTTATAAAACTCCAAATCCAAACTGAAATCACCATTTTGAGCCAACTGTTTGTCGGGGCCACACCGAAGAAAACCCATCCCCGTTTCACACTCCCGATTCCATCTCAATCTGGACAAGGGATCCGACCGAAGTTCAGGTGCGACCATAATCGACTCTTACCGATTTTTTTAAAGCCAACTTGTACCTCGTGCATGGCCCACATCTTATAACAGAATCAAAATATCATATACATTTATCGAGTCCCATTTACAATTACAAAACTCTACTTTTACATTTACAAATCGAGCACCCGAACCTATATGTAGTGAACCTTATATATCGCCCACCGTATGCGCGGATGTTTGTCAGACGCCTTCCTATACCTACACTATTAAAAACCCGCGGCTAAGCTTTACTTTAGTGGGAAACTTTATCTTATACGTAAAAACACAAATAATGTGATAACAAGAATGTATCGACCTTCAGAATTCATATCACATATTTACATACATAATTTTCTTGTAACAAACTTAAGTCATTCAAATCTCTCATCTACGCATCAACTTATACTTATAACAATCTTATACTTACTCAAAGAATTACACTTATGGGCAAGACTTATCCCCTTATTTGGATCTTATACTCATAAAGGTAACTTATTCGCATCCTGTCTATACTTATAAAGCAGTTTCTGATCTATACTTATAGCAAGACTTATTCTTATTCGATCTTATACTTATTCAGATTTCTGATGCTATATCGTTTATACATTTACTTATACTTATCTTAAGCTTATACTTATTTCGATCTCCCGTAGGGAAGGCGTAACTTATGCCGACACGTGAGGTACTTACACACGTATTGGATACTTATCTCTATCTCGATCTCCCGCAGAGTTTACGTAACTTTATACTTATACCGAGGTACCCTTAGGTACTACAAAGCTCATACTTATACTACGGAGTTTACACTTATTCGGAGGTACCCGTAGGTACTACGGAGATATTACGGAACGTATACTGGTATTGCGGAACTTACCCTTATACGGAAGTACCCGTAAGTACTACAAAACTTATACCGTATCAGATCTTATACTTATTCTAATAAGCATATCCTCGGCTCACGGAACTTATACTTGTATTACCGAACTTATTCTTGTATTCTCGGATCTTATTCTTGTACTGATCTTGCCACGTATTTATTTTGATATAAAGTACCCAGGTACTGGCAAGAGATATTACTTAAATGTGATAATTTGCATTAAGTGAATCATCCTTATACCTAAGTACCCTAGTACTACAAAACTTATACCGTACTTCGTATCTTATAGTACTTGTACTATGAAGCATATCCCGTCCTTTACGATCTTATACTCTTGTATTAATAGAACTTATACATGTATTTCAAATCTTACATGTATATTACGGAACTTATACTGGTCTTACGAAACTTATACTGGTATTTCGAGAGCACATACTTGTATTTCGGATCTTATACGTGTATTACAGAACTTATACATGTATTTCAGATCTCATACGTGTATTACGTAATCCTACTTGTCTTACTAACTTATAATCGGTCTTACGGAACTTATACTGGTATTTCGGAGCACATACTTGTATTTCGGATCTTATACGTGTATTACGTAATCCTATACATGTATTTCGCATCTCATACATGTATTACGTAACTTATACTTGTCTTACTTTAACTTATACTCGGTCTTACAAAACTTATAATCGGGTATTTCGAGCACATACTTGTATTTCTGATCTTATACGTGTATTAAGGTAACTTATACATGTATTTCGGGAGATCTCATACATGTATTGCGAACTTATACTTGTCTTACCTGAACTTATACTCCGGGCTTACGAGCATATACTTATCTTTACGATCTTATCCTTGTGCGAAGGTACCAGTACAATAAGTCGGAACTAATCATAATCGTATCACATACAAGGTCAGATCAGATGTATGCAGATACATATCAGGTATGGACATTAGTCTATAGCAGGTACATATCATAATATATACATATACTTATTTTACCGTTACGAGAGTACCCGTGGTACTACGTAATCCTATACTTATTGCATTTATACGAGTACTTCTTAGGTACTTACCGGACTTATACTTTTACTGATATCGAGTAACTTCAGAGGTACTAATCGGGACTTATACTTATTCTGATCTCCTCGAGGAGTTACGTAGTTACTTATGCGTAACTTATACTTATACCGCACGATATCATCTGGGACTCCCGTAGGAGCTACGTATTTATTCTTATTCGAACTTATACTTATATTACGTAACTTATGCTTATTTTTCCATATTTATACCCGTGAGGTACTACGGAGATTAATCAGATACAGGAGTACCCGTAGGTACTACAGAACAGATACAGAGGTGCATTCAGATCTTTACTCTTATTCTTTATTCAGTGTCTTATCATATGTCTATTTGACTACCTAGACCAATTATAAGAAATGAGTAGGACGCAATACAATAAGTACCCGAAGGTACGATATAATACTAGGTGCCGCAAAGACCATACAGACGTGCTCGCCACGCAATAGGAGTGCCGTAGCACCAGCAGGAGTGCCGTAGCACCAGCAGGAGGCTGAGCATCGATTTGCACATGCCTGCCACGCAGTCAGAGTGCCAGAAAGCACCATCGGGAGGCCGGAGCACCAATCGGGAGTGCCAAGACTAAAGAGCGCCAAGCACTCAAACAGGAGTGCCGGCACCAACAGACGCCCACTATTCATTTTTCGGTCCCAGTAGTCATATTATGATCATATGTCTTTCAGAACTTATAACCTATCTTTATCACATTTTGTGTTCATGACATTTTTCTTTTCATGTTCATGTTCATGTTCAGATTTCAGTTCGTTTTCATGTTTCATATCATATTCATGTTTCATGAACATATTTATACATATCGCATTTCCTATACTTTCCTTATTTCATGCCTCTTACATATGGCATTTCATATACTTATATAGAAATACTTACGTATTCACACATCATTCATGTATTCTTGTTCCTCTATGAATCAACTTTACTTAGAAATTGGAATCATTCCAATCGGATCATCCAAACTCAAGTTATGGCATTTTCATGCCAACTAGTCGGTTTACCGATTTTACCCGAGGGACAGTTTGAAATATTCATTTCCAGTGCCTTGTATCCATATTTGACACTGGTTCTTGCACTTTTAAAGCTAAGGTAAGCAGGGTTCATCTCCCACTGGAATCACCCAAATTGGAGCACTGAACCTGGGTTACGTTTCAAAACACCAACTACTCTAAGGATCAAATCTTGATGCGTGAATTGGCTTGCACATGGCCCCACTTTGAGTGAATTTGAACCACTTAGAGTCGACTTGACGATACCTATTTCTATAGGTTTGGTTTTCTTGAAGTTCATTTTAAATCCATCAACTTGAATCACTCAAATCGGATCAGAAATGAAAGCAAAAGCATACAGAATACGAAACTTACTGGAATAGGAAAAACATACAGGTGTACTGCACATGTCTAACATGTACTGGTACATGTTGGCCCAAAATGACCAGAACCTAACATGTACCGGTACATGTTCAAGGTGTACCGGTACATGTCCCCCGAAAATGCCTAGAATGTGTATTTTTCTCCCATTTTTCCATATTTTTCCATCCCAAACTAACTCTATACTTCATATATACTTCAAAACCATTTCATATTCATCTTGACATCTCTTTTCTACTCAAATCCTCTTTCAAAACCTTTCCATGAATTTCCATATTCATATTCATGAATTTCCATGAATCAATCCTTAAGAGGAGGATTTCATACTTATCTTGTGCCATTTAGAGTTTTTCCAACCCTACCTTCAATAAATCTTTGATTAGGATGAAATCCTAACAAACCCTAGATTTGGAACTCATAAACTTTTCTAGAATCCCATACAAAATTCATATGATCCATAATAGAATCCATACCTAAGTTGTCTCCATACCTTAGCTTGATCTTCCTCCTTCTCTTCTTCTCTCTTCTTTCTTCCTCTTCTTCTTTCTCTCTTTCCTCACGGGTTGTCCCCCTTCAAATGAGAGCAATTTTTAATCTTTAAATCCCATGTTAGTTAAGGCCATGTTCTCGCTGTCAAAACCCATTTTTGCTTTTTTTTTTTTTTAACTTTCATTTTTTGCATTTCGTCCCCATTTCTCTTCCATTTGCAACTTAGCTTATATTGTTTCCACTGGCCTCAAATATTGTCAACTATGACTTTTAAGTCCCTTCTTGACAATTTACAATTTTATCCTTAACTTGTAAATTTCCGGGTCCCTCGTTTCCATGTTTCGCATTTAACTCACGAAACATTTAAATTATGCTTACAAAATACCCTAAACATGTCAAAAACTGCTAGGGTATATTTTGGGGCATTACAATCCCTGTGTTCGACCCTAGAGCCACTATACTACAGTAGCTATGCTACGGAAGTAGAAGGTTTAGGTTTATAAATTTTGTTGATTCCGAGCACCAAATCTCTACCCCCATGCATGCTGCACACGCGAATCAATGAGGAGTTACAATCTCCTTAAAACATATTCGTTGTCTCTTTCATTGCTCGGAGAAAACACGTCGGCGGCCTGCCTCCCAGATGTTCACACATATTAGCAAACACCTCAAGACCTTGATACTACTCCGAACCGAGATCAATCGGCTATCACCCAACAACACTCTCGGACTGTGTCACACAACAAACTTACAAAAGGAAAAAAAAAAAAAAACACCATATATGTTTTTTTCTATATTTTCCAAACAAGAGAAGCCTCACATTTATAGGAATAAAGGTGAGACCTTCAGCCTTCAATAAGCTAAACGTTTGGCAAACCAAACGTTTTGGGCTCCTGTAACCTTTAGACTCCCCATAAAGTAAATGTCATTCATATCTGCAATGAATGCCATTCACTCCAATAACAACTTCAACTCTTTCTTCCATTCCAATAAAAACCATAACCTCAAATGGATCCCATTCTACTCCTTCCTCTGGTTTGTTTCTCAAACCCATTTGGTTATACTCATCAGAGAGCCTTCTCCATTAATCCCAAATCGTAACAACATTTCCTACCATGTCCCATCAGAAAAGGAAGATGCAAATTTTCTGAGCAAATCAATACCACTCTTGCTAGAGATATCATCATCATCGTATATCGCCTCCGCTTATAACCCGATCCTCCATTCTGCAATTTTGGTTTCATTGTTCTCAATTTCTTTTACAACCAAAGATGTCTTCATTTTCCCTGTAGTTACAAACATCTACAAATCAACATTGATGGATACCTTCCAATCCAACTGGGGTATAGCAATTAAGAAACAAGTTGAATGACTCTTAACCTTCCACCCCATACGTTGCTCTCTTATAGAGATGTGATCAATGATTGACTTGATGAAATTTGAGCCAAGGTGGAGATTGTTAGAATGGCTTAAATTCCTGATTTGTATTATTCCTTTTTGTAAAGAATAATTTATAGGATAATTCCTAGTTTTTATATTATTGTAATATTAGGTTTCCTTATAGAATAAGGAAAGATTTAAAGAATATCCCTATAAATATTCTGGGTCATGAGGTGATCTGGTACACAAGAGGGTATGCGAACTCTAATGTAATATATCTAAATTCTTCCACTGCCATAATAAATACCTGTAGGTAATGGGTCTGTGGTCGAATATAGGGATGGGTTTTCTGCACAAATGGATTTAAGTGGGAATAAAATGGTGAATTGGTTTGATTTTAAAGCGGCATAAAACAGGGGTTGGTGGTTTGCAAACTGAAAAATAAAATGAAGAAAATAAGAAAAAGAACCTCTTTAGCTATCATTACCGGGGTTTTAGGTCCTAAGGCAACTAAGAGGTCCTGTTCATTTCAGATTGGGAGGATGACATATAGTCATCTCCCGAACCTGATCTTCATTTAGCTTTAAAAACTAAACTCTAATAATTTTCCTTTTGATAGAAAGCATTTATTTAGCATTTATGGTTTCCTACAAAGGAAAATCTATCACCTCACTCCATCCTACAATGACTCAGAAGGGCAACTAATGAATCTCAAATGGATCTTAATAATAAGCATCCACCGAACCCTAAAAGATTACCAAGCATTGATCAAAGAGGATGCATCTACAAAGGAAAATATAACCCTAACCTACTCCAAAGGGTTTCGTAAAGAGCAACTAATGGATATCAGTGTATCTAAAGCTAAGAATACACTGAACCCTAAAAGCTTGCCAAGTATTGGACAAAGAAAGTACATCAAAAAGCTTTAAACCTAGAGTTGGAAATTTGGGAACCAAAATGTCAAAACCTGCTGCGTGAAAAACAGGGGAACCACCAGCAACCTTCAGATCCTGTACCTAGCAACCTTCCACTTCAAGGAGGAAATGGTTTTAGCCACTTATCCTCCAAGTTGTCATCCTTAGAGGGTGTTTGACAACCAAGAAAGTGAGAGAAAGAGGAGAGAGAAGAGAGAAAATGAGGGCCAAAAACAGGGGCCCGTATATTTCCTTCCAAAATAAAAACTGGGTCAATTAAAGGTATTACAATGTATTTATATAGCCTTACAAAGATGTGAAATACCAAAATAACCAACCACAATACCATACCAGGGTAGAAATGAGAAAACCAAAATGGAGACGTTTGATCTTAAACAGATGCACTTTTCGCTTTATGCATGCGATTTCGCCATGATATTAAAAATTCGCTTATCATAGCTTAAAATTTGCTATTGTGAAAATTTCGCTATGCATAGTAATTTTCGCTATGATAGCGAATTTTCCAACGTAGCGAAATTTTGGCACTGTTCATTGGCTACTGTTCCATTGCTCCTTGCTGCTACTCATCTGATTCATGTATTTTTGCTTTCTTTCCTTTTATGATATTCTTTCTTCTCGATTGACCAGAATAGCTAAGTCCGACCAGAATTCTTCATGCTTGAATGACTCGACAAACTTCGCATTAAAAGCTTAAAAACAGCCAAATTAGCCACAAAATATGATCAAGAGGTATCAGGACCCGAATATGTCAATAATTAAGCACTATAACAATTAGTACAATGTAAGCGCCAAAACCTATTAAAAATAGGGTTCAAAATAGCACTTTTTGGGCACTAATCATGAGGAGAAAAAGTTATGACAGAGATGACGTTATAAAGGCTATTCAATGTGTGAAAAGATGTAAGAGTTTTATGGATTTGGAGTTTTGTGAGATATTTTCTAGGTATTGTGGGTATCCTACGGTTTCGTTATTTTGTGTTTTTTCCTAGTCGTCGTTATATATTAATACTCCAATCTTGTACTCTAGTTTTCAGAAGAGTGAAAAATTATCTCTCTCAGCCCATGGATGTAGGGCAGGATCGGGCCGAAGACGTAAACCTCTTGTGCACTTTTATGTTGATTTATTTATCTTTAGGTTCTTTAATTGGTATTTTCGTGCATCAAAGCTTCCGCGATTCATAATAGCACTAGAGTCGTACGAAAAAGATGGCGAATGAAATGTATTTTTTTTAAGTTCCCCAATCATAAAAGACAACTACGCACCGGCAAAAGTGGCGTTTCGTCTACAGATGAATTGGAGGTTATAGAAAAGGGCTACAAGGAACCATAAGATGAGTCCATTCTATCCTCAAATCAAAGAGACATTTTGAAAGACATGAGAAAGAAAGAAAATAAAGCTCTCATCATTATCTATCAAACAATGGATGAAGGCACTTTTGAGAAAATTTCATGTGCAACCACCTGAAAGGAAGTTTGGGAGAAATTACAAAATACACAAGGGAGTTGATAAGATACACAAAGTTTGACTTAAAACTCTTAAAGGAGAACTTGAAAGTTTGAATATGAAAGAATCAGAGTCAATCTCTTATTATTTTTTCTAGAGTACTGACAATTGTGAATTTATTAAAAAGGAATGGTGAAGTTTAAATGATACTCATGTGATTGAGAAAATACTTAGATCTTTAGATTCAAAGTTTGACTATATTGTTGTGGCTATTGAGGAATCTAAAGATTTAGATTCTATGATCATTGACCAACTTATGGGGTCATTGCAAGCTCATGAAGAGAGTTTTAAAAGGAAGGTTCAAGAGAAAGTAGAACAAGTCCTTTAGACAAAGCTTTCATTAAAGGAAAATACAAAAAATTATAATGAAATAAGCTAAAATAATTGTGGACTTGGCATGGATGTAGTCAAGGCAATAAAGGAAGAGTTAGTTTCAATTCATCATGAAGGAACAAGTCAAAACTCAAGTTCCACAATAGGGTGTTGAAGATGGCAACGCTCGAGGCAAACGAAATGGGAAGATATGACAAATCTCAAACTAATGTTATAATTATAACAAATATAGTCTTTATACTTAAAGTGAACGTAGAAGTATCACTAATAATTTGGAAGGAAACCAATCATGTTGAAACAAAAGATCAGAAGAACCTACTCGGTTTATTACATATAGCTTATAAAGTGAAAAGAGAAATACATGTATCTTGACACTGGAGAAAGCAATAATATGTGTGGCTTCAAAAACATGTTTAGAGAGCTTGATGAATAAGAAAGTGGTCATGTTATAATGAGTATATATTATACCCATTTTATCCCCACATTTTGGTTAGTATTTTGCATGTTTTATTATATTAATAAGTGTTCTAATGTGTTTTTCATTCATATTTGCATTTAGGGCCAATCATGAGGCAGTTGAGCAATATGAAGCATAAAAGGAGTAGCAAAAAACAAGAAATGAAAAATCTCAAATTGCAACCTCATGTCGCAACGTGAGGGTGACCACGTCGCAATGTGGTTGACCATGTTGCTGGAAGACTAGCTTGCACATCGCAATGTGAAGGCCATAACATCACGACTTCTGCTGCAGCCCAACTCATGTTCTTAGCCCACTTCAGCCTATTTTGAGGAAGCCTTCAAATAGAATACGATTAAGGATTTGAAGACAAGTCTCTTTGGGTGGAAACACCCTAGGGCATAACTCTCTTGGGGAAGAAGGCAACTTTGAGAAGAAGAAGAAGATTGAGATTTCATTGTCAAATCCTGTCCATCTTTCCTGGCCTTTATTTATTTTCTCATTTCTATGGTTGTTTTTTCCATTGTAATCGATTACTTTCTAGGATTTTTGACATACTTTGGTTATGAACTATGTAAATAGATCTTGATTTGCATTTCAATGCATGTTTGAGTTGTTATTTGTTGAATTTTCCACTTTGCTCCTGATGCTAATTGGTAATTGATCTCTATCAATTCGATTTGTGGCCTATTGTGAGACTTGAGAAGTGAATAACAGGTTAGACCTAGGTAGAATGTCACAATTCACCATTAACTAGAGATACTCATGGGTTTGTAAATGTTGCTATCTGCATAGTGGATCTCTTAGGTTTTGGGTTGAGTAGAGATACAAATACCTAAACCCTAGGAGTAGATTGTGAATTATTTAGAGAGATTTGAAAATACATCAGTGAAGCTTGCAATTAGCAATTAATTCGAACATGAATTAGGATTGAATTGAGCTATTGCATGGGGATTGACCCAAGGAAGTCAAAACCCTAGGGTTCCCCTTTACCTGCTTTTCAATTTGATCCTTCTAATCAACTTAGGATTTATCGTTTTTACTGTTTCGTTGTTAGTTCATTTTTTATCCATTTTCCATCATCCACTTAAAGGCTAGGGTTAGATTAATTTCAGTACTTAGCAACCAATTCCTCGTGGGTTCGACACTATAATGACACATGCACTAGCACACATAGGTAATTTATATTTTCATAGACGTTTTGTACCAATCAAGTTTTTCCCACTGTTGTCAAGGAATTGGCATTTTTACTAATATTGATACCAAATAGCCATTTCTTTACTTTGGATATTTACTTTCTTTTTCTTGTTTCCATTTTTCTTTTTTACTTTATATTTTTGTTTTGTTTTGTCGGAATTAATTCACAATGGATCATTTCATGTACTTATCGACTGAAATGGCTCTCCTTACTCAATAACTACCAATGAGGCAAATAGCCTAAGGTCAGTGATTGACTGATTTTTGAATTGACCAAAGTTGACCGAATTCTAGCATTGCCACCAAGGACTATTCAATCCCAAGCAGAAATGCCGAAAACTTGTTTAGACCATATTTGAAGATTGTTTTCTATTGTGTATGTAATAATTTTAAATTAAATTGGTTTTGGTCTAAATCACTGCAAGTGCAAAGGTCTTACAAGTAATCAAGTGGACTATATAAGTCCGGATATCATTCCCACGAGGATTGATTAAAAAATCTAAAGATCAATTACCTCTACTACTCAAGATTATCACTATTTGAACCTCTAATTTCCAGTAAAGATTAAACTTTCTAAAAGAAGTTGAATAAAAAGGTAAAGAAATTCTAAAATACATGGATTAGAGAGTTTACTGGATTGAAATAACACTGGGAATTTGATGAGTCCTAAACTCATCTATTTTTAGTCCATTTTTTTTGACAATTTTTTAGAAATTTATGATTCCTTTTAATGTAGGATTATGGAATAATCACCAACTTTGTGTTTTGCAGGATTTGAATTAAAAAAAAACAATTGCAGCTAGAAAAGTAGAAAAATTAACTAAGGCAGAAATGTCGCGACATAATTTAAGAATGTCGCGACATAATATCAAGGTAACCAACAATGATATGTCAGAACAAAGATAAAGCTGAAATCAAGTTAGAAGTGAAGATTGTCGCGACATTTCACAACTTTGTAGCGACATAATATGAGAATGATTGAATGATAAATGTTGCAACAAAGAAGTGAATGTTGTGACATAAAGGAAATTAGAAGACAGAACTTTGTCACAACAATGGATTTTTATGTTGCGACATTGCGTGAGAAGTTCTTGAAGAAGAATGTCGCAACATTCCTTTGCTCTATCGCGACATTGATCCAAGCAAATAGCATTAGAGATTTGTCATGACAATCAAACCTATGTCACGACATAAAGAGCTGAAGAGGGAAGAAAGAATGTCATGACATAACAAAACTTTGTCGCTACAGAAAATGGTAGAGTAATGAGACAAGTGAAGATAAGTCGTCAAGGACAGTATTTTATATTATACAAATATTTCAGTTTAATGACAAGATCAAGGCAAAAAACATGTCGCGACATAAAGTTTAGAGTCAGCATTGCAAGGCAAGAAGACTATGTCATGACAAAGAAGTTTTATGTCGTGACAACCACAACATAATGTTGAGAGGGAACTCTGTCGAGACACAGAAGTTTATTGTCATGACAAAGGTTGAGAAGAACTACAGAAAGAATGTCGTAACACTGAAATTTATGTCACGACATAACGAAGAGCTGAAGGCAGAGATATTTTTTGCGACAATCAAAAGCTATGTCATGACATAAATTGAAGAGAAGTGCCTAGAAGAAAGCAGAAGACTTCCGCGACACAATCCGAGCAAAGAGTTAACTTATGTTGTGACATTCCAAAATTATGTCACGGCATAAAACAAAGCGGAAGGTTGGGAAACTTTGTCGCGGCACATAAATTTAATGTCGCAACACAATCAAGAGCGGCAAGAAGGAAGCTTTGTCACGACAAAGCTTTTATGTCATGACATACCATTTGAGTATTAAAACTATAAGGCACTAAAGAAATGTCGTGACACAAGACAGTAATGTAGTGACAATTACAAGACAAATTTAGCAGAACTTTATCACGACATTTTCAAAGTATGTCGCGACATTACTCAAGAAAAAGGCACGGAACTATGTTGTGATGTAATCGGGAAGCTACACAAAGTTGGAGGACAAAGATGGTAACTATGTAGTGACATAATTTTTCTATGTCGTGACTGATTACTACCCAAATAGTGTTGTTCATACCTTTAGCACTCTAGGTTTTAAGAACTTTTTGTGTAGTAATCAGCTTAATTGACCCAGTTGGCATGTTAAGAACCTAGCAAGGCTACTAATCGAATTTCAGGTCAATTTGCTCACAGCTATATATATCAAGACCGTGATTCGCTCAAGCATGAAGAAATCAGTAGCAATTCAAAATTTCAAAGCAAAAGAAGGCAAAAGTAGAACTAGAAGAAAGATGTAGTAGCAACCTTGCCAATTTCTCATGAATTCGCAACCCCTGCAAAAATGTTTGCCACATTTGACTTTTTGAGCTTTTTTTGTGTTCTTCCCAATTTCTCCCCGTATAACAGTGTGTGATTTGTAGATTTTGGTAATTTGTATTAACTTTGGTGGTATGTAATACCCCAAAGAAGAATTTGTAATCAAATTTTGGATTATTGAATATTGTATTTGGGAAGCTTGTTCTAGAAGCCCCCGTTTCTTTAAGTTTCTTTCATTTT